>PNEQ01021584.1:0-30911 GCA_003012365.1 Medauroidea extradentata | reverse complement strand
ACACATGCACGGCGGCGAGCTCTGGCCAAGTTAGCGGTTGTGTGTGGTCAGATGATCCTACTTCCCTAGCTGCATTGTCCGGAGACAGATCAGAAACAAGACACATGTAAGTCAGCGCCTACAGTTTTGTTAGCTGCGGTCTTAAACCCCCATGTCGTGTGGAGGCGGCCACTGTCATGAGTTATAAAGGATTGTTTTTCTCCCCTTTTTCTAAATCTTTTTAGGCGCCAAATTCTGTCTGGTCTTAGTATTTGGAAGTAGTAATTTTGTGGTTTTGTTGTTCGAATGATACCGTGGCAGCATGAGTAGTGTCGACGTTTCAGAGCACTGGGTGTGCCCATGCTGACACGTCTTGTTTTGTACACACGTTTCACGTGATAGTATTTCACTTGCACATGTATGTATTGTCTCATTCTGGAGCCTACTTACGTGAGTACGGTGCTTGCTTTAAAAAAGTAATATAAAGTTTACTTACTATAAGCAATTACGTATTTTTATTATCAATAAGTAATTGTTTCGTAAATAGATGGATATAAGAACGAGCCTAATTGTAAAACTTAATTAGTACAATGCTATGCAAATTTTTGTGAATAACAATTATGAGAAATAGGACTATTACATTTTCTTGTTAAATGATCGAGATTATGTACTTTTTTACTTCCTATATTATGAGAATTTTAAATATTTATTGCAATGTGAGTTCATAATTAAAATCTATTGGTTTGTGGACATGTGCCATTGCTCCTGTTCTGTTGACCAAATTCGCATTGAAAGACAAAGTGACAAAGTACGAATAAACGCACAAAAAATAGAAAATAGAAGAAAAACAATCCCAGAGGAATTCCATCAGTATATATATGCAGGCCTCGGCATCCCATATATATATATATATATATATATATATATATATATATATATATATATATATATATGGGATGCCGAGGCCTGCGGAATGTTTATGAATTGCTGGTAGAATAAGTTGTAGTGAGATTGATCGGAGACTTCCTCAAAGGGCGGCGACAGAGGGTAAAAGTCGCAGACTCCTTATCACTAGAGGGAGAGGTTATTTCCGGGGTGCCACAGGGAAGCGTACTGGGGACCTTGTTGTTTATAACAATGGGTAACGACATGTGTTTGGGGGTTAGTGGGAAAATAAGATTGTTTTGTAGATGATTTGTGTTTTATAATGCAGAGAGGGTGGAAGGAACAAGTAGCAGGATGACACTGACTGGTTGTGGACCAAAGAGAACAATATGAAAAACATGAGAAACATATACAATAATATGTATAATATAACTACACATATATGTGTGTACGAATGCGTATATGGGTATATGTATATTTATCAGCGAGAATTCTAAAGGGTATAAGCAGACATAAATAGTGGACAATGTACAATACAATACAAAATCAAAGAGAAAATAAAACGTTTCGGGAACTGCGATCTATCCCCGTCTTCAGGCTGAGACATAGCTGGTCGGAACACCAAGATGTATTAGTATTATAGCTATCACAACGATTTCACACACACACACACACACACACACAAACATACATATGAATATTTTGCTGTAGCGAGGACGAAGTAGAGCATGTGAAACCGTAAACGTGAGCAGATTTTCATTTAAAAATTCAGTCTTCAAAGTCGTTACAAGGATGTAATTCTATTAATTCTTACTTCCTCCACCATCTTCTCTTCTTCTATTCCCTCCTCCTCCACAATTCCAACTCAACCTTCTCAGGGACTGCAGTAGCATAGCGGTGAGATTACTCGTCTCCCATATTCAAACATAGAGGAAGTCGTGGATGATGCTGTTGGCCTACAGGCGTTTCTGTCTTTAAAGTTTTGATGAACATGTTAAAATTTTATTGTTTTTCATTCATGGTGCAATAAAACTATTTTTATATCGTCGGTAGACACTCTGTTTTCTTGTGTAGGCCGTAAAAGATTCTCTCTCGTCTTTATACAATTTTTGAATAATGAATCTAATGTTAAAGGTTTTTCGCACAACGTCTTATTATTTTCTTACCTCAAATGTAAAACCTTAACGAAATTTCTCCTTTCGCCATGACTTAAAAATACTATGTTTGTCACTTTTCTATTAGAAGTAGAATTTTTTAATTACACATATATGTCGATATGCCAACCAACACAGTATCCTTACCATGTTTATATCAACACCAAAACTATTTAAGTCCACCATGCTTTCCTAAAATATGCTATATAATCAATAAATTCTTGTTAACCGTTCTCATTAAGTAGCAAACATACATGAGTTTAGCACAGAATATTAAATTTGTTATACTACACGTAATTCCAAATAGTTCCTTTACTTAAAAAATATCTCGCTTAAGATTCCGTTTCATCGTAGGCATAAACGTATCTAACTAATTGTATACAAATCCGATAATCTGATTTCACTATCTGATTGCTTAAGCTATTAACATCACAAACACTTAATCCATTTCACTGAATTGTGAATTTAACAAATCTGTACATAGTGTTTATTATTTTAAACACTAACAAAAATAAATTTTATTTCTTAATAAAAATTCATGGAATATTGTTTTTTTTCTGTAATCTTCTAATTCTTTATTATTATTTTCTTACTCCACAAGACTCAGAGCAAGTAGTTACATGTATACATAACCTTTTTAAATTCCACACATATTTAGACAAAAATTATCTATTTGAACTTGTA
Organism: Medauroidea extradentata; assembly: GCA_003012365.1. Lineage (NCBI taxonomy): Eukaryota > Metazoa > Arthropoda > Insecta > Phasmatodea > Phasmatidae > Medauroidea > Medauroidea extradentata. The sequence goes on along the minus strand of PNEQ01021584.1, from coordinate 28,209 downwards.
GACATGTTTGTCATCTTCGTATGCTAAAGTGATTTAAACTTTTCGTATGATGCGATAGCAGACGCTTTTCAAGGAGATACAATAATACCATTTAATGTTGACTATGTTCCCTAAGGGAAAATAGAGAAGAGAGATAGCGATACTGAATTATGTAGCTGATTTCATATTGAACTAACCCAAGCGACATCAACATAGCTTGGTACTAATAGCCAGGTATACAGGTTAATTTAATCACCAAGCATAAAATATTAAGAACTAACGATTTATATATTTTGCAAAAAATATACGTATTTGAAAGCGCCAGTGTGAATGTTAGAAGCATCACATTTAATTTGCTTGAATATTAACTTTTATAATTCGATGGAAATAGTTTTTCTTACAAACAAACCATAAACAACATAGAACTAACGGTAGTCATAACTTGATTTCTGATCATTTTGGGACGAGAAGGTTTGGAAGTGAATTTGTCAACGTTAAGTTCGAGAGCAGAAGCTCTCTTCCCAACACAGCCATAACACTAATTGCCTAGATATTCGCATTAAAATTCTAACCACATGGTTTACATTGTAGAACAAGCGTAAAGAAGACCCCTACGTTAAATTACCTAGTTAGTGGCATTTTAAATTTGTAATAAATAGTTTTTATTTCAAAAAAAATTGTAGCAAGCTAATAACTAATGTTGTGAAAATTTTGATAATTTATGTGGGTTAGAAGGAAAAGGGTCTTTGTTAATTTTCTTCTTTACATTTTAATAAACTGATTACTGGCAATTAAAGCTTGTAACAAGCCTTTATAGTAGCTTAGCAAACAATATCTAACGAAGAAGTAGTTTTGTATATTTTAATAATTTTCTGAGAGGGTAGTGAGAAGTTGTCCCCTCCCAATCTTAATAGTTGATTTAAAATTCAGAACAAATAACTATTTAGCAGAAAAACAATAACTATCAAAGAACGAACGCTGCAAACACTTTCTTAATTTTCTGATGATTTGGGAAAGCAATATGAAGTATGCCCTCCTTCCAATTTATTTAGTTAATGCGTGACATAAAATTTGGGACAAACTTTTTAAGTGTAACAAACAATAACAAATAAATCATTATCTTAGCATTTGGGGGCCATTATAAAGTTGACCCATCCAAAATTAATTATTTAATTAGAGGCAGTTTAAGTTTGGAACAAACTATAACTAATAAAGAATTAACATTGCAAATTTTGAGAAAAGTTTCAGAAAATTTAGGGGTCGGCGGTGTACAGTTGCGTCCCCACGAATTAAGTTAAATAATAAATTATAGGCAGTTAAAACATGGAACAAACGGTTTTTAATGGAGAATAAACGACAACTAACGAAGAACTAACACTGAATATTTTGATATTTTCTGTACAATTGTGGGTGAAGGAATAGTAAAGATATCACCCCACACCCCTAATTTAATTAGCAAATCAGTGGCACATTAAACGTCGAACGAACGATTATTTTCGGAACAATCGATAGCTAATGAATAACTAACACTGAGAATTTTTTAATAATTTACTGGCCATTTTAGGTGGGGGGGGGGAGCAATATGAAGTTAGCCTGTTAAAAATTAATTAGATAAAATTACAGAACAAACGATTTTTATTACGGAACGAATAACAATATCGATAAACAAACGCTGTAAATATATTAATATTTTTTGACATTGAGAAAGGGGGAGGGTTAGTAAATAGTTGTTCGCCCTCTTCCAACGCAATTTAATTAGCTAGTAATTGGACATTCAAATCTGAACAAACGATTGTTATTGTGGGTAAACGACAATTAACGAAGATCTGAAGCTGTGATTATTATTATTATTATTATTTTGGATTTCAGCCTCTAAAAAAGAGGTGGGGGAGGCGGAAACAGTGTAAAGTGCCACACAGAATTAATTGGCTTAAGTGGCATATATAATTAGAAACAAACGTTTTTTATTGCGGAACAAACGATAACATAAAGAAGAACTAATGCTGTGAATTTATTGAAATATTACTGAGCATTTGGGAGGGCAGTGTGAAGTTGGCTCCTCCAATTTAATAAGCTAATTAGTGAAGACATACTTGAATCGCAAGATTTTCATAGCCGAACAAACGATGTGTAGAGACCACGATTTTTGGTGAAAATAATTCTGTAACAGTTTGTTTCAATGCCTTACGTGCACATATGAAGCCGTGCTTCATGGTTATTGGCAGAATGTAAGCGTGGCTCATTTGACTGTGCCAACAGGAACAAGGTTACTGTGACACCACACGTCTGTAATTTGCGGGTAAATCTCCGAGACGCTGAGAATTTACAACAGCCAATCGCTGACCACGAAGCAGAGCTGCATATGTGCACATAAGGCATTAAAACAATTTGTTGCAGAATTCTTTTCATCCAAAATGAACGACTAACGCAGCAAATATTTTGATAATTATCTGAGCATAAAAACAGGGGAAAGGGGTCCTTATGTTTAGCCTTACATATCAGTATCATACACAAATCTCAATTCATATTAACGTCACGTTTATAAATATTTTCAACTGTATTATAAACATACAAACATAACATCATACAACCATTTTGGGTTTATTATATTTCGCTTTAATGTTTACTCCTAATTTAATTTAATTAAATTGGCAATGATTTTTAAAACACAATGTACATGTTTTCTGGAAGTTGACGACCTCAGTGGGAACAGTTGAGGCTGGTATGCATTGGTGAGCCTGATGCAGTGATTTATCATTGCTTTCCGCAGGAATTGTGGTGAAGATACAAACACAACACTCAGTCGTGAACCCGGATATACAGCATTACACACACCAAGCATGTTGGCTGACCAAAGCTCAGCTGAAATGGACAGATCAGAGCAAAATGTAATGCCAATATGGGCCATGAAGTGTGTAGGAGTATCATTGTTTCAATGAATCAGGTAGCTATTGGTTAATAGAATCTATACTATACGCCCTCTTCCATCACGATGAGAAGATCCCCACAGATCATTGTGAACATTCAAGTCTACAAAAGTGAGAAATGAAGGAGAAACCTGTAAAGTGAGGTTATCTAGATCAGCAATGTTAAAACTTTGAGTCGGAGGATTGTACACGCTACATGCGCGGAGATAGGCCCTCTGAAGTCTAGTCACAAGGTCAACACAACGTGACCTAGTTCACCGCTGACTGAATACACGAACTGCCACAAGCACGGCTGTTAAACGCGTAATAATTGCGGTAGAGTGTGTAACATGAATACAGTGAAATATGTAGTCTGAAAGTGTGTCTTTTGAAGGCATCAGCAGACGGGTTCAGAGATGCAGAGTGTTTGATTAGTTCATAAATGCTGCTGAAGTAACAATATAAAATCTATTGCAGTAGGTGCAGAGTGTTCAGGATGGCATGGTTTAGTTATGCATTTCCCTCTTATGTTTACTTAGGACATGTTGGAAGAAGCTAGAGGCATCATCACTAAGCCACTAAAAATACCACCATGTCAGCTTCTGTAACGAAAGGGGAGGTTGGAGAGGTAGAGTAGGAATGGTGATCCCTCTGCTGAAAGGAGACGTAGCAGATTAATTTTGATGTTGTATTGGTTGTTTCACAGTATTAAATTGAATAAATACTGGATTGGCTTTACTACTCCTTCTTAACAATAGTTCTTGGTTTCCATTGGCAGGAACAGGTTTCTGAATAGTGTTAGCATTTGGGCCACACTTTGTTCTGTCTGTCGAAGCTCGGATAACTTGAACACTACATGATGTGAGAGTACCTACAAACGCTACATCAACAGTCTAGGTACACACATCCTTCACCAGTGAGTGTGCACCAGTCACTTAACTATACGACACAGCAGGTTCAGACACCTGTTGGACATATAAAGCCGCCAGTGTGCTTCGCCAATCAGGACATTGTAACTCCAGCTTAGATCTTCTATATGGTCTCCTCCTTCAGGAGAGCAGAACATTCCTTCGACCACACCTTGTGTTTGCTTTAGCAATAAACACATGTCAACGGTTTGCTACATTTCGCACTGCCAGGATGTGCTGCCTTTAAACATTTCGGACATAATGCAGGTGACTTGTAATTTTCACTCGAGTGACCATATCCTCGGCAGTTGTAGCAATGGAGAGAGGAAGAATCAGAGGTTTCACACATATATTTAAATAACCAAAATGTAATTTTGTGGGGAAAATAAGGTTGCAATATGTTAAGCAAAGAGTTCCAGAAACAAAGGTACGCCCTCTTATTTTTGTTGATTCGACGGACATGAGCTACACGAAGTATCCAGAGATTCTACAAAAGTTTGGAGTCAGGGACATTGATCAGGTCTGGACAACAAATTACATGTCATGACAATGTCACAACATATAACAAATTCATGAGTTTTAAATAATGGCAAATAATAGCCATAACATGGACTAGCAGTTAAACCTGAAATTGCTTTTGAACTATTGGCACTGCGGCGTCAGCGACAACCAAAAACTGTGTGGTTGAGCTAAAGGCATTCATTACTTCATGATGAGGATTGAAAAAAATTAACCTCTGTTTTTCTGGGCAAAAGAGGAGTTATTAAGTTGAATGTGACATTCCGTAGTATATAATGAAGTTTCTGAACAAAGCCCAGACATATTGATGAATAAGAAGTTTTTGTACCATGAACCACGTGGGATTGACTAAAGTAGGCGATAATGAGTTTCTTGGCAATGTTGCTCACATGCAAACTTAACTGGTGACAACTGCTTAATCTTCAGAGGTTTCACCAGTTACAAAAAATATTGTAGTGTAGATTCCAACATGATTGTGCACAGTACTACTACCGACTTGTTTGGTTCACTAGTGCTGTAACGAACCTCTGGACATTTCCCAATCAAAACCCGACCAAAAGCAATTTGGAAGGTCATGGGTGAAACTTTTCCTAGGCTAAACTTTGCTCATTTGTGATCTTGGGGAAAATGTCTTCCTCTAATATCAAATCCGCAGTGCCAGGAGTGTAAGTGAAGGATCTGCGGAACGTCGTATAATCATCTTGTCCACTCGTATGGCTAGCAACACATCGGTAATTTTTGAATCGGTAATGATTCTTTAACTACTAACTGTTTATCCCAGACATAATGTTCGCAGTAGCTATTTCATAAATCTAAATGTGTCATAGTAATAATAATATTGTTGTGGGGCATCATTACAGCAGTACATAACATGTTACTATTCCACAAACTACGCTACTAACACACAGACAGTGGGAACAACTGTGACACAGCAACATGATCCTGCCAGCGCGCTATCAACCATACGTCATGTATTGCCAACTGTAGCGTAGAAACGGTGCGTTTTGTACCTATGTTAATGTAACACTTTTTGTTCCTCTACACGTGAGGATTGTTTCCCTAGAATATTGTACAATACTAGGACATATACACTGGGTAAGTAGATAATTGTACAATACTAGGACGTATACACTAGGTAAGTAGATAATTGTACAATACTAGGACGTAGACACTGGGTAAGTAGATAATTGTACAATACTAGGACGTAGACACTGGGTAAGTAGATAATTGGACTATACGTACCGTCGGCAGCGAGGTCATCAATGACGGAGACACAACTTGGTACAATGGCAGTATATGAGAAAGGAGTCGGCCATGGCCTTTGTTAAGGAACCATTCCAGTATTCTCCTCGAGCGATCTCGGGAAACCATGGAATACCGAAATCATGAAGCCCGGAGCCGGGGATCGAACCTGCGACCTCACGAATGTGAATCCAACATGTAACAATAGCGCCATCTGGCTAGGTGCAACCTGGTCGACAGTGTACAGATATTGTCATTTCATTCAACTTGAAGGCATTGAACAATTCATAATTTTCTAAATTATTATTTTATATTTTTACTTATTATGTCTAAAGCAGATCAGTCTATGTGCTATAATTGCTCAATGTACAGTAATTGACCTGAAATATAATTTCTCACCAACATCAAAGTTTAAACAAATTACCACATTGTTCAACTCTTAAGTAAGCTAAGTGTAAGATATGGGAGCTGCTGTAATGTCATCATCGTTCTGGAGTATTTGTTGGTAAATCATGTGAAAGGCGCAGAATGTAATATTAATCTTCCAACACTTGATAAAACAACACTGTTAATATTCTTATCTTATATGAAGAAGAAACGTACAGGGGAACTATTACATAACTAGTTGCTAGCAGCTGTATAAAATGACCAGCTTCACACACATCTTCCTCACAGGTTTGGACCATCAGCACTGTTGCAAGTAAAGGTACTGTATTTATATTTTATATTCATTTATTAAGACTTCTCGTTCCTGAGGCAATGTCTTAATTTAAATAACGCTGTCTACATAAATACTCTATCAAATTCTCTAAGTAGAATGCTCGATTACTCAAAAACTTTCAACGATCACTGCTTGGATATTCTAAGACAACTAAAGTTATATTAAACATTAATGTTTCGGATTTAAAGTGTCAATATGTGTTAGTAACGTTTAAATGTGTGTATACGAAATAGCGGCAGGGGTAAAAGAAATTTTGAGCGAAGATTAAATAAGAAATAATTTTAACATTCCATGGAATTTTCTATAAGCAGTACATGCTTGAAAATTCGTTCCAAGTAATAGGTAAACCTGGTGCATTGATAATTTTTTACAGCAATAACGCCTCACAGTAATGTGCAATGAGATTCGGTGTTTTTGTCTCGGTCAATGTTCACATATATATTTTACGCGACGATATGACCTCCGAACACATTATTGAAGCAAAGATTTATTGCTATAAGGTGTGCAAGTATGTAAAAATAAATTATAGTAATTAGAATGTAAGGACGACATAACCAATTGACATATGTACTTAGGTTTTACGTAATAGTGTGAAATATGCAAATAAACTATACCTAATCCAATGTTATTCAAGTATTTAATTAAATTGTTAAAATTTTTCAGGTAAGTACTGCGATAGCAATTTAGCAGAAAACTTTATTATTCAGTTCAAAATGTGTATCGTTAGAAAGTATATGTTTAACACATTTTGTATACAACTTTAAATTCCGTGGAAACAAGATATATATATATATATATATATATATATATATATATATATATATATATATATATAAACATCGCGTAACTTTTTTCTGCATTTAGAATAAAACATTTATATTCAAAAATAGGATAAATTCATTAAACAATACTGACCACGCATGTAAGTTTACGAATGTGAGAATGTTCGATAAACCATTAAACTCCTGTTCACCGAACTATATTGAATGAATCATAACTGCAGTAAATAAGCAGAGCATGCATTACTTATGTATGTTTATATTTTTACTATGAATAAATTGTTACGAGTTTCACGTTATAACAATTGAATACTGCAAGCCTACAACATAGGCCTAGCCATCATTAAGAAAATGTGCGACCTTAATTGAAGTAAGACACTTTATATCAAATCAGTGTATTTTTTGAAGTCAGTATAGAAAAAAAATTCTTAGTGTAAGACATAAGAACATACTATTTTTATTTTCACAATATTATATGGTGTAGTATGTGTGCATATATGTGTGTGTGTGTATTGAACTATATCATTTAAATAATTTTGTGCTACGGGTAGGTAAAAATGTATGTAATATTTTCCTATTCATTTCATTAATGAAAAAAACTCTTAGTTAACCAAAACACTTTTCAGACTGGTTTTTCAGAAGTTACGTATACAAGTTAGTCAGTAAGAATTGCGTTACTTTGGCATGGTGAAACCTTATTAAAATATTTAAGTCAAATAATTGCTTCGAATTTTTTTTTATTTTCATTAAGTAAATTATAGTGGAAGTATTGCTAATCTGAAAATATTCGTTAAAATTAAATTTCTTAAAATATAAATTGCAATACATACTGATATTTGGAAACAGCACATAAGATAGTGTCAGCACAAAGAACGACCAAGTAGTTTTTTTTTTTATTTATTATGTGAAAAATAAAATTTTAAAATTTATTTTCAACAAAGCATTCCTTTTACATTAATCCACTTTATGGAGAATACGAATACACATTTTTTAATCACTTCATCATAACTACTAAACAATCACCACTAGCAATTAAAAAGTAGTCCTGAATCATAATACACATATAGAATAAATATATTCGGTGTTAATGTTATACAATTGAATCGGGAATTTGCAAAAGGAACCATTTTTGAGAAAATTCAGGTAATACGAGATTTCGACTCTCCAAAGTATTATCTTGGCTATCAGCAACAAAAGAAACCATGCTCTATACAAGAAATACGTTAAACGGACTAGCCCGTGAATGTGCTAATAGTGCATTGTATTGTTTATGAATTTCACGACTGTAGTTGAATAATCAGTTTCCATGTGGTTTAGTAGTTTTTCACTAGCATATACTAAGGTTCCAATATTCACACCTAATACATTATGCTTTCTCTGGTAGTGCAATACATAACATTATAACATTGCTTTATGGGTATAAAGTACTGGGTGGTGTTGTTTTTGCAAAATATGTTTCCATGTATCATATTGTTAGTGTTTCACTAGAATATACCAACATCGCACGAATACCTACTCAAGATATTATGTTTTTCGTGGCATTGTTAGAAAGAATGCTACTTCTTTTTTAAAAGGTACCAACTCCAATAAAATTATTAATTTCTAAAAAACAAAAGATAAAAGCGTGCCTATATCAGTTATATTTCATGATTCCAGACACACTAATCTTTCAAGTTAACCATTCCTGATAACCAGTTTCACTCCCAGATCCACTATAATAAGTTTTTTGTTCTTCCCCAGCAATCAACTCACTTGGACTTGGTACATTTTGCAAGTTCCTGATTAAATTATGTTTTTACATACAAAGCTGTTATTAGAGTTATGATACAGGGATGTCTATGACATAGAATAGAAACATCGCTACAAGATTTTCAGAGGGCATATCAACATTTGTTACACTTTCAAACTGGATGTAACAGCAGTCTTCTACAACTCCTTATATTGATACATAAAACAGCACTTTTACATCCTAGCATTTACTAGAGCATAAAAAAATTAAAACGTTATTTTTTTCCAACGCTGTAAGTTAGCATGAATATAATTTACTATCATCAAAAGAAATCTAAGGAGAATTTTAAAAACTATTGTTTTCATATATGACTCAATGATGAAACGAAATTACTCATGTTAAATATCAAATAATATGACATGACTGTTTCAGGTGGAATCACGACAATGAAACCTTGCCATTCATCAGTCTTCTTGGCGATCTTCACGATTTCTGCCTTGATTCAAGTCGGAACAACAAGAGATCTACGTAATGTCGCAGAACCAAAGACTCCAGAAACCTGCACATCTTTGAAAGCAACTGGAGGAGACGACACTGCAGCAATCCAGAAGGCCCTCGACTCTTGTGCCAAGGGGAAAGCTGTCGCTCTGTCATCTGGTGTCTTCTACTCTGGTCCTCTGACCATACCTTCTGGTGTCAGTCTTCTGGTGGACAGTGGGGTGACTTTGAAGGCCATACCTTATCCGAAACTATATGACGTGGGTAAGAACACATGCGGCACAGTAGACAACTTTGGTACCGGATGTAAGCCCTTCATATCGATCTCGGAAGGGAAGAGCAGTGGGATCTATGGAACTGGCACAATCGACGGCCAAGGTGGAGAGACGATGATAGGAAATAGTATCAACTGGTGGGGTCTTTGGAATATCGCCAAACCCTTGGGGATTTACCAGAACTGCCCTCGCCTGATTGATATTAACAACTCTGAGGACATCACCGTATACCAAGTCACCCTGATAAATTCCCCGGCCTATCATCTCATGGGAAACAGAACTAATGGACTCACCGCCTGGGGCGTCATAGTCAACACTCCCCATGCCACATGGAATACAGACGGCATCGTAGCCAACGGATGCCAGAATGTGACGATCGCCTACTGCTATGTGGTTACGGAAACAGACAACATCGCCATATGGTCTCGGGACGCTTCGTCGAAGCACATCTCAGTTTACAACAACAGTCTGATAGGTGGAAGAAGCCTATCTATTTCGAGTGCAAACATCTATGAGGTCAGTGACGTTACCTTCTCCAGCATGACCTTGAAAAACCTCTTTTATGGCATCCGCATATTTGGCGACAAGGCGAAAGGTGGGCTGGTGTCAAACATCAACTACGACAACATCTGTATCATAAATGTGATCAACCCCATCAACCTGGACGCCAACTACTACAACGTAGCTGGCAACAGAACTCCACAATTCCGGGACATCAACTTCAACAACGTGAGGGTGAAGACAGGAGGGACCTTCATTCTCAATGGTGACAGCGACTCCTATCCTATACAGGTCAACATGAATGATGTCCATGTTCCTAAAAGCTCACTATGGTCGATGAACCATGCTAATGTCATAGGAGCCTGGGCTGATGATGATAACAACATGCAGTGCGGAGATTATGGTAACTAAATGTTGATGAAAATGACGTAATATCCGGTGCACCAACTTATTATTTGTATTAACGTATACTTTTCTGCTGTTAACTTAATGGAGTCCCTTGTATATTTTTGGATTATCGTATTTTTCAATATTATTGTGTAAGATTATAAATGTTTTTTTCCCTCTTAGTTGGCTGAAATACAACAATTATGATAGCGCTTATATTTCTAAATTAATCATAAGTTTGGAAAATAAATGAAAATATAATAATATTTACACATTTAAAGGCAGGCTAATTAATATTAAAGGAAAAACCAAAATTATCGTAAATGTCTATGCAAAGTGCCGAAGACAAGTTGTTGTACCAACGTAAAATATATTATTGAAAGTTTTTCCCTGTTACTTATGCTGTTACATAAAATGTTTATACTTGGTGACTTGTGGTGGTGGTTTTCTTTGTTATGTAATATCAATTGGTAAATAAAAGTTTTAAACTAATTTCAGAGTGTTGATATTATATGTATCCAATTACAAAATTAATGTTATGTAATTCAATATTCATTCAATACTCCATGATTGAAGTTGGTAATGAAATTAGAGTTATGTTGTATTAGTTTACAAACAAACATAATGAAGTTCAGAAAGTAATTTTTGCATTGTTTCTAATGTATACCATATTATATGTCTCAAATTAACTAAAAATTAATACTGATAGAAACATTCAACAGACTCAAATATTTCACCTGGAATTGTTATGAAAGTAAGAATCAACGAATGTGACATAACGAATTTTTTTACTTGAAGACTGAGAATTCCTTGTCTACGGGTTGTATCAGTGACGGAAAGAAACTTATGTCCTAATTGTCCTTGTTGGCATAAAAAAATATTAACAATAAATTAGTATATTTTTCATGTTAAATAATTTTTATTAGGATTTTGTAATCTGAGTCACTCTGAAACATAAAGTCATTTAACTTCATCAAAAATCAAAATTATTATTTGCCTACATTTGCCTTGATTTTCATTGCAAAAATTTTGAGACAGCAAATATTTCAGAAATGGTTTCTGTAATTAACGGGGAAAACATGTGTGTTCTGTGCTGTAAATACATTCATAATTTAAAGAAATATTTGCAAGTTTCCCATGCAAGGTGGAGCAGAAGTAAGTAAATCACTATAACTGCATTTGGGACGATGCACATTCTATTTACAGTACGACTATCGTAATTACAATTTACAGTGAATTTTGCAGATCACTTCAGGTTAATTCTCTGACGGTTTCTTAACAGCTCGACTTCACCATTCATATATAATTTATCGTATTCCGATAATTTATGTATAATTTATACTCTATTGTGATTATAATATATTAGCTAAATAATATCCTTAATACATTGGAATGATTAATAATGGCATAATAATGAATAGCATTTCAGTAGTCACATCTGTACTATAGCCAAAAATTACTGGAAATCAAAGAAGGTGTGATTTTTTTAATTTTTAAATAAAATTCAAATTACAAAACATGGCTGATAAAAACGAACAATTGACGGGAGCGGTGGTGCTGCGAGAATATGATTGGCCGTATAACTCCAGTGAAATGTTGGTTAGAGTCACACACCCGAGCTGTGTGCAGGAACTCACCTACCCGGTGGCGCCAGCTGGTCAGGAGATGACGAGCACTCGATTGCTGGATCTCGGGTCATGTGGCCGACGGCCACGGCGTTATATCCTCCCTCTCCTCGTCGTAAAACCTTACGCCAACGAGATATATTATATATTAAACATAGAGGGGCGGAAGCTGCTTTTTCCAAGGCTCTCAGGTGAAGTCTATTTGAAATTGGTCGGCCATTTTATCTATAGTCAAAACATTGTCAGCTGATGCATGTTGTAATGTAGGCTATACGAGAATCGTGAAAAATATTTTGGGATATTGATCGTTGTGGTATTGTTTGTCCAGTTCGTTACAACTACACCTGATTAATGTATTGCTAGAGAACATTCGTACCCTCGCCAACACTAAATATGTATTAAATTGCTGCAGTTCACAACATATTGTGATGCCTATCTCAGTGTTTGGCTGCACACACTACAGCAATAAATTAAAAGCATACTACAACTACTCTTGGCTCTGTTTATGCAGTTTAGATTAATTGTACTGTTATGTTATGGGTAGCTGCAATGAGACAGGATAAAGGGTAGGTACCAAACTTTTTGGTTTACAATCAACACAAATCAAATATTAACAAAACATAACATTTAATGAATCGTGTAGAAATTCATTACTGGGAGGAGAAGGAAAATACATACTGCTTGATAGTATGGTATGGCATAGGCTGGAATATGTTGCCAAAGAGAAGGATACATATACGGAACTTAAGGTGCGGGAATGGGTAAATGTGCAAAGAGGGTAATGGGATGGATGAATAGTAGGTGAAGAAGGCAGCGGTATGATGAGTAGGATGAAGGGATATATAGGCCCTGTAATGTTGAAGGAAATGTGATGGAGTATACCAAAAGACAGAAGAAATGAAAGTCTGGTCAGGATGATCATACTTGTGACTATAGAGGGAGGTTGGGGAGGGTTATACTGCTACCTAGCTAAGGGAGGGTATGGGGGAGAGTAAACACCAGTGAGAAGGTTTGAAGTGGAGTGGAAGAGAACGAATTAGTTAGACAGACTATGCTTGTGAGGTCGATGAGAGGAATATTTTACAGAATGATATGGTAACTGTTAGGAGTTGGAAGGTTCAGGAGGGGTTTGGGAATGATAGCCTAGAGAATCAGGCAAGAATTGATCTCGCTACATGGCGACATACCAATTGCGAATATATATTTATTTGTATAAGGTCGAGGCTCTTAAATAGGGTTAGGGTGGGTGGCATAGTTGTTTACTGTAGATGTAGTTGACATGCATGGTTCTTGTAGTAATAAGAATGCATTATAGTATTTAATTTTATTTTGTATACATAAATAATTATTTGCATATGTTCAGACGTTTTATAATTTACATTTACCAGTAGTCCTATAAACATAACCTTAACTTATAAAGTTTTACACAGTGTACTATACACAAACTGAGGTAACAATAATTACACAGATCTGAAATGCGTAATATGTATATTTTATGTCCGCATATGTTTACTTAAACGTTTTTTAAATTAATATATTTGGATTGTGAGCCAGTTACTCGCTACCTGCACATTTTCGTCAATTATTTTCATCCAGTATTTACGATTTATTATCGTTTCTAAATTATTAAACGATAGACAGAGGTATTTATATGCTTTACATGCCACATAGACATACACAATGCATCGTAAGCTTTGTTTTTCTGTTATTATCGGCACATAAACGTAATTATCCCTAACCAACACCCTGCCACGCCCGTTTGATTTGACGATGGAAATCATGGCCGACACAAGTTCAATTGTCCATGGGCTTCAGCCAGAAAGCGCTTTCGCCCCTCTATGTTTACTATATATCTCGTTGCCCTACGCAGAGGGCTCTAGGCAGTCCCCACACCAAAAGTAGGTACACAGTAAAAGGCACACTGAGCTGAGGTGTTCGTACAAAATATCCTGGGAATGTACTTATTATTGAAGCAACCGTTATTCCAAGTGTACATACCAAATGGCGGTTGAAGAAGCAGCTGCGAAACCTTAGCCCGACCGGTAGGCTATGCTGTAAAAGACCACACGCGCTACAAAGAAAGAATATTTTAAGTTAAAGCCTCTGGGCGTAGCGAGTGGCAGGGGTTGAAGGGTTTCTCTGCACTGCCAAAAAATACGTTGAAAATGTTGTAGTTGAATTAAAAGAAGGTGACTATCGATATACTACCTGATGAGCCAAAGAAAGGTGAAGAGCCCGGAGCGACATGAGTCGACCGCTTCCTAACACCGCGGACAGCCAACTGACGAGTCCTTCGCGCCTACCGGGCAGCGCCCCTGCTGGCGGCGGGAAAAGCTCGTTGAAACACACAACGTACATAAATACATGCGGGCAAGTGGCAGGAACACTTTTAATTTATAAACTTGCTGGTTAGTGTCCGAAGAAAAGTTTATGGAAAAGTTACTAATTTATCACGTGATTTTGAAAAAGTGCACTAGAGTGGAAAACATATTTTATGACGTAACAGGAGTTACGTAGAACATTTAAGTTAAGTTATTTTGCTCGCTGGCACTTCGCCGAAACACATACTGGCAATTAAAAGGAATTTATTACTAAAATAATTGTGAATAAGTATTTTTAAGGCCCAAGGTTGGCTATGTGGGCGAGTCCAGCTCGCCGACCAGCACAGGGGTGTTTATGCGGCAGTTTAGGTTAAACAAGACATTTATCTCACAAACACTTGCAGAGTCAAAACACGGTTACTCATGGCCGTCTTACATGAATTCCTAGTTGTGGTGAAGCCCACGGTAACGTAAGTTAGCTGGAAACGCAGACTGGGCACCGTCCACAAATATACTAGTTACTCGTTTATTCGCTAACGGGGCACATTCCTACCATTGGATAGGTGTTTTGTTAGGTTATTCTCTTGGTTCACACATCACAACACAGTGGGGCTGGTGTCTGGATGCCACCATCTCTTGAGGAGCCACGTGGTGGAGTGCGTTCCCAACACAACGATGGAGCGCCGTTCCGTAAAGGTGGCATGGTGCGCATGACGGGCTAATTTAGGGAAGTGGTAGAGGAATTGTCCACGTCATTGTATTGCAGTAGACGGTTATGTCCTTGTTTCAAATTACTTCAGAGTAAAGACTCAGTCTAGATCACGAATAAGAATGAGATTTTTCATTATCATAATTTGGTTTCGAACTTTATGTTATGCCAGTTCGTTCTTGCAGTAACCTAAGATGTGGTTTTACAAAAAAAAAAATTATTTAGTTTCAGAAATAAAATATTCAAGCTTTCAGACTAGTTATCCCAACGACTTGTCTATGATAATGTGAAGAAAACTTAGTTACAACCTAATTTACCATTATATTAAATTGAATTTCCTTCTGAATGTTTAAAATTTTAATTGCAGCCTATGTGCCTTGTTTAATAATTGTCTATCAGGTGTTTGGGACGATAAGACCGGATTCAATAATTTAGTCATTGGAGACATGAGTAAATTAAAATTTACTTTTTCAAAATTTAAATATAAAATACAGTCGAGAATTTTAAAATACAGTCTTTTGTTTGGTCTCCTGGTTTATTTGCTTTCAAATTGACAACAGTAGAATTTTAAATATTTTTTATGATAACTTTCGCCGACATTTTTCTTGATTTTCGAATTTTGGCCGTTTTTAGTAGTTTATAATTCTTTTCTGGTGATGTGGATAACTTCTTGTTATGAAATCTCCTCCAGGCTGTATGGTTTCTGGCTCCAAAGCTGTGGTCAGATCATCAGCTTCATGGAATTTCTCCATGGCGCAGGTGACTGACGCACGTTTTAACTTATTCTTCAGTTCCTAACCGAATGATTTCAATAGGAATTTGAAACTTTTCGACTACGGTTTTTGCTATTCCATGTAATGGCATGTTTATACTTTTTAAATGTGTACTAGAGCATTTGTTTTGTCTAAAATTTTACCATTTTTGTCTTTAAAATATACTTTAAGTTCGCCCCAGTTAGTGTTTACATATTTATACACACTGTCTCTTATTTCATCTGCTTTTTCAGTATTTTGAAAAATACCTTCTGCTAATGTCTGAAAAATGTTTTCCTTTTTCTGGTGATTTTCTTTAATTTCATAAGTTTTCCCGTTTACTACAATATGTACGACCTTTGTTGTGAATATAGTTGGTTCTCGACTCAGTGCAGTTGGTAAAATTTTCGACTTGCCTTAGACTATCCTAGCTTCGAAGTCATATTCTCTTAATGCTATGGCCATTTTTGAATATGTAAATAACTCACTGCCATGCTTTTAAGGTATCTAAAACTGTCATGGTCTGTCTCTATAATAAATTTACGTCTGAACAAGTACTGACTAAAATATGTGCAAAAATTCTTCACTGCGACTAGTTCTTGTTCAGTTTTTGACCATATAGTTTCATTTGCTAATAACTTTTTGGATGCGAATGCTGTTATGTGCCTTTTTTCTCTGCGTCCTCTTGCAGTAATACTGCCCCTATGCGTGTTTGCGACATGTCACATGCTAATATCGTAGTCCTATCATCCTCAGTTTTGTCAAAATTGGAGCTGTTTCTAAGGCTTATTTCAATTCTATAAAATATTTCTGATATTGTGTCCCATTTATACTCAACATTGACTTTAGTCAAATGTATCAATGCTTCTGCTTTGCTAGCATAATTTGGAATTTATTTTCACAGATAAGATGTCATTCCTAGAAAAGATCTTAAAATGTTTTACATTGGCGGGAGGTGCCATTTGTTTGATTGCTTCAAATTTTTACGGGTTTGTTTTAATGCCCACTGGCGAAATGTAATGTCCTAATATTTTTATTTTACTTTGAGCAAACGAACTCTTTTATCCTATTTACTTTGACATTGAACTGTCTTAATCATCCGTAAACGTTCCTTATGTTCTCTATGTTGTTTTCGAATGAGTCGTCTAATGTAAATATGTCATCGATGTATGCTAATGCTGTGTTTCAACGATATGGCCCTTGCAGTGTGTCAATAAATTATTGAAAGTACTGCGGGAATGTGCAAGCCCCATTGGCATTCTTCTGTTTTGACATAAGCCAATTCCGTCTACCGTAAATTCTAGTTTGTGCCTGTCTTTCTCTCTGACTGATAGTGAGTAAAACCCTGATAACTAATCTAGTGAAGATATATATATATATGGTGTTTTGTAGTGCGTTTAGTATATCATCCGTTCTTGGCAGAGGGTACCTGACCTTTACATAAATTGTTGTTAAAAAGTCTGATGTCCACGATCGTGCGCCTACCTCCGCTTTTCTTTTTTACAACTAATCTAGGTGCTGTGTGTGGCGACTGTGATGGCTCTATTATGCCAGCTTGTAACATTTCATCAATTTGTTTGACTAACTGTTCCTTAATATTCGGTCTTATTTTATAAGGCCTTGTATGAATTGGTTTTTCTGATAAGGTCTCTAATTGCATTTTAAAATTCATTGTTTCAGTCAAATCAATAATTTTATCTGTAAAACTATCTTTATATTCTACAGCTAAGTTCAATATCTCTCTCCTTTGTTTAATTCTTCAGTCTTTGTTTATCTGTTCCTCTACTTTAATTACTTTGTCTGTTTATAAACTGTCAATTCCATTCATAGAATATTCTATGGTTCCTGCATCTTCGTTTAGTATACTACTTTCCCTGAAAGGGACTTGCAAAATTTTTGTGTCATTTTTGCTGTTGATGAACATCATTTTGTGATTTAGGAAAGGTTTTGCTGAATAATTCCTCATAAAATCGCATTCAATAATCACACCTGCTTCCAGATTATCTACATAACAAGAAATTCTTGCGGATATGTATTGCCTAATATATCTAACTTCATCTCAGCTTTGTGTTTAGGACCTTGTATTTCTTTTGCTGCTCATACTAGTTTCAATTGCAACTGAATTGACACTAATGTTTGTGTTGTAACAACTGTCGTTGCAAAACAACTCCTGCTGCATCCCGTGTCTAAAATTGCGAGGTATTGTTTTCCTTTAATGTTTACCCGCACCCTTGGCGTCGAAGATTTCTCGGTCGCCGCCGACACGTGTGTTTGCTAACCTCAACTTCGCGCGCCTAATCTGTTTGTGTCAGCACACATATCATGGCCGCCGCCATTGTTTTGCTGATGTCCTCCTTTCGGAGGCGTGTTCTGGTCACACTTGCGCCAATCGCGTTGTTTGCCGCGCCCACAAATGGGCTGTGGCCTCACTGTTTATAAACAGTTTGCGCAGTTATAGACCGAATGTTTGTTTGAATTTCTTGAACTGGGATGAAATGTCTGTGTTAAATTCAAATTGTTGATTTGGGAACAATTGAATTCCCGGCTGCGATGTCCGTTGTAAAAACATAACGCACATGTTTGCTGAGCTTCACTTTTCGGCCCGGTTTTCAGTTTACTCTTACCCTGCTGTTTGTCGATTTCGACATGTTTATCAGTTACAACCTGATTCCGTGTTACAGTCTTGTGTTTTTGCGACTGTGCATTTTTCATAACATCACAACCTACTTTATATGCTATCCGCATTGGTTTTGATTTAATGTGACTTTCGTTTCGCAATTTGTTTGCTATGCTATGCTGTTGAGTGATTGCTGAATTTGGTTTTGCAAAGAAAATTTGCGATCTAATTCTGCGCTCGCCTTTGTCAAGGTTATTATTTTTATGATACCCTACACTCACGGTTGTGGAAACAAAATTGCTATCTGGCGTAGCTTTCTTACGTGTTATGTTTGTTTAAGATGTTTTAGCTTTCATACCTTCCTCCTGTTCTGAGTTAGTGTACTCGGACTGAAAGATAGCTTCAAGTTCGGAATTTCTATAATCGGGCTCGCGGTCTGAACTACTACAGTGTTCCGATTCAATTCCAGGTCTGCTGTAATCAGCTTCTCGATGTGAAACACTGTATTCAGGTTTCGGTTCAGTTCGGCTGTACTCAGATTCTCAGTCAGAAACACAATAGTAGCTTAATGCTCCGAACCGTTTTAGTCAGATACCTCACTACTACTCTAGTTGTCTGATTCTGAAGTACTGTAATCATACTATTCACTATATGATACCTCATAATCATTTCCACTCCCGCTAATTTCATTGTCATTTTCTCAGTACGTGTAGATTTTATAATCTACAGGGGCGACACATTCTACCCCTCGTCTTCTAGTTTTTCGACACTTGGTTGCCTTTCCTGCTGTAGCTGCCTGTGTTGTTTTCCCATCTTTCACTGCCTTTCCTACTTAATATGTCCGGCCTTTCCCATTTATTCTTCCGTAGTTCACTTTCGCTCTGTCCTTCAGAATTTCCAGACTTACTACAATGCCTACTTGTTTTTGTGTTACCCTGAATTATTACTACAGGCTGTGAGCTATATCTGTGAAAACTTTTTGACCTCTCACATGCATTGTGATATCTGCCCTCTTTGTACTGGTTGTGACATCCTCTACTTCTGTACTGGACGTTGAAATTTCTGTCACTATCTCTCCGATTCGGTATATAACTATTGCCTTGAAAGTTATTACCCTGAACATAGTTACCACCATATATTCTGGCCTGCTTTTCCATGGTAATTTTACCTAATCCTCCCTTTATTTTTCTATCTCTTTTTCTAATTTACTCTGTTCGTGGTTAACTTGTCCTTCCTGAATACACTGATTGTAACGTCTTATACCTAATTATACTCTGTTTAGATTTCTTTTAAGATTCTCCAGTGTATCATTATCTAAGCCAATGATCTTATCAACGATAGATGGTAATAGATATTTCCATACTATCACTAAAAACTCTGACTCCCTCATGTTTGGGTTTTACCTTTGTTTGTAATACAGCATATCTTCTAAATGAGACTTACAACTCTCGCCAATTTTTTGTCTTTCAGTGTACAACAATTCTCTGAATTTCTCCTATCCATAGGTGTGAAAGTTTTTCTCAGCCTGTCTACGACTTCTGCCCTTTTTACCGCATTTTCCTGTATTTCCTGTGCTAAATGTTCAGAACAGTAATGTGTAGAGTCTTTAAGGTAGAACCGTAGTCTTCTACAGCGCTCTACTTCATTCCAGTTGCTAATTTCTAAAGCTGCTGTATAATTATCTAACAATTCCTCAATGTCTTCATCTGCCCCATTAGAAAATACAGGAATTTGTTCTGCTTGTTGAACTACTACTCTAACAGGTTCGTTTACTGCCATACTGAAATTCGTGTCTGTTCTATTCTAAAATTTGTATTTACATGAGATCTATTTTCAAATTCACAGTTTACTATTTGTGATTGTGAGGTATTTTCTAAGCTAACTGACGGTTCACCTATATCATCGTAGTAATTTACTTCTTCCTGATCCTGAAGCAAACCTTTCTCTATTATTTTTGCTACTTTATTTCTAGTCAGTCTTGTACTCACTTAGTAAATTGGGATTCTCTTCCAATAATATATTAACCTTATAAGACTATTGAAATAATGAGCTGGATCTGCGGACCTATTCGAAAGTTCACGCTCTACATCAGAGAGGTCGAACGTTGCTGCCCTAAACAATTTCTTCTCTGAGGTAACGAAACTCCTTTCTTTTACACTGCTCATGTACAGACTGCTTACAGTGCGCGTTATTGAATGTGACTTGCAGAGTTATGCTTCAGTTACGATTTGCAACTAAACCGTATGACTAACCCAATACACTGCTAAATACAACTACAACACAAATACTGTTACTCACACCATGCAGTATGCAAAAGAATCCCCAAGGAAAGGTGGGTGGGTCGGGAAATCAAAATATTTTAGGGGTGGTTGGAAAAATGAATTGCGTGGCTATATTATAGCAGTAATTTGTTTGCTCTGCGAGATTGGATGCAGTGGTGTCCCTGCCTAGAAGACTGGATTTGAACCGGTGATACTCCACCAGTATAGCGTTTTCATTCTCTAGAGTGAACATAACACTCCAGATAGGGGGGGGGGGGTAACTCAAAAGCATGCAAGAGTTCTATGACAATCAACTGTTTATTTCTTCCTTTTACAATTTATCCAAAGACAATTAGGTAACTTTGAACAATTAATTTATTTCAATATCAATGACTATGGCCCTCTACAACAATGATTGTGTGAAGAGTTAAAGGAAATCCCGAATAAGAGGTGTATTCACTTACCACTGAATTACTTGTACAGTTCGGAGCACGATTTCGGAAACAATGGAAAGTGACGACCACACTGGCCTCTCTGACACCTTGCCGTCTGTCTGTCATCGTCGGCGACCACGCCCCTGGCAGCTTGGCCTCCTCTGCTCGGAGGACCGTCTTCTTCAGTTGGCGTCACTTAACGAATCCCTCCTCCAGTCGGCCTCGCTTTTATAGTAGGCGATGCTCTGAATTCACTCGCTGTGCCCACAGCGGCATAGCTAGCTCAGCCATCGAGGGTCACACTTATGTTAGACCCAGGGGTAGTCCATGGGTCATAACAATATATTATATCGTCTTTACCATTACAATTCTGCTCACAGTTGCCTGTTTCACCCTACGTAGGTCACCGCAAACATTCTGCAACAAGGAACATTTTCAATACAGTTTTATATTAACCCATTTACACCTGACAAGTCAAAACCACTATAACCAATTCGTATAACGATAAATACTAAGTATAGATACTCATCGTGTACCATCCAAACTATTGATTTTAGAGGTACAGTTTACCAAATTAAATTAGGTTGCATTAGATTATTTTGGGTTATTTAATGTTTATTTAGATTGAATTAGGTTACATTACATTAGGTAACATAATTTAAATTAAACTAACTGAACAAAAAATTTTACGCAGTACTGTTAAGGGACTTTACAAGTAGTTATACATGAAAAAGTATTATAGGTGATTTGGAATAAAGTGAACACTCAAAAAGCCCTGATTAATTTCTATTTCCTGCCAGTTTGTATCTTTCCGCCGAATGTAAACACAAACAATGCCACGTGCTTTTATTTAAATAGGGTCGTGCAATGTTTACAACTATATTAAACTGCTCTGATAAATATTACCTACAATATCTACTCATTAAATGCACGTGGGCTGAATATAAGATATAAAAAAGTAATCTTAGTTATAAATACCTGCAAGTTAATGTCTGGTTTCTGTCCATCGACTAATCTAAACAACACGCACTATTTCCGTTACGAATCTCGTAAATGAGGGCATATTTTATTTGAATTTGTAACGCAAAACCGCTACTAAAACAGACATGACACATACTATTCAATAATTCAAGTTTAGTTCAGTTCTACTGCTGCGAACAACGACGACGCACTTCAGAAACAATAAATAACGTATTTTCTTAACATGTGAAATAAAAAGTATGTTGTTTCTAAGCTGGCAAACGTAAAACACAAATTACAGATTACCGATCGTTTCACACCATTTGGCAATGATACTCAAAGTAATTCCCAAAACTTTTGAATATGTACGTACGCACAACGGACAAACGCACGCAAATGATGCAACTTTGGCGGTGAGAACCTAATTCTGATGCCACCTGTCGGTGGAGTTTTGAAATGTCTGAAGCGCGGAGCAAGCTGTAACGACCAAGATGACTCGAGGTCGGCGATAGCGTCACATTATTCTCGCTCCAATTGAGTCTAATTATACTGTAAGTATGAATGTCAATAAGACCAAATGTAAATATTTTGAAGTATATTAAATACAGATAGGTCGATTTAATCATATGGTCTTTCACTAATACTGTGTTCAAATAAGAAAATACACGGAACTACATGCAGTTATTCGCTACCAACCATACAAGCAATAAAGTAACTCTTGCTAATGGTGACTTATATGCAGTAATGGCTAGTGAGTTTTTTCAAAGGTTAAATCATTAGGGCTCACTTTATTCCGAATGACTTATACATTGGTTTAGATTAGGTTTATCTAATATATCAAATTCTTTTTTACATAGGACTACTTCTAATGTTCTTTAGATATTTTTGCTAACACATAAAAATTAGTTGCAATACTCATTGTAACCCTACTGTCGAGTTTATATCAGCAGGGAGAGCGTGGGCATTTGGATCACTGGGGAGCAAAAATGGCATAATCTGCATTTGAATACCTTGGTCCCCCTCCCCTATGGTGGAGCCAGAGACTCTGATTGGCTGAGTGGGTGATTAGGGGGGCTTGGTCTTGGCTGAGATTGCTTTATGGGGTCTTTTGGTACGAATAGCACCTAAAAGCCATGATGTCTGTGATTGGCTAAGAGCTTAAGCCGTGCCCTAGGAAGGGAAGTGAGGGGAATGGACCCTTTTGGTAAAAGTAGTGCCTAAGTGCTATGAGGGAGAAGTGATATAATTCGATTTCTGCCCTCTCTCCTGCATCCTATGCTTGTACTAACCTATATATGTCCTGTACTAACCTATATATGTCATGTAATACCCCCTACCACAATCTTATAGCAGAGCCCATGCCTATCCTTATAACATACCCCATTTACCACTGTAGCCTATATCTGCCCTCCCTCCAACTATCCTATGTGTACCCTGTACTACCCCCTCCCCTTTAATACTGCCTATCCTTACAACACCTTATAGCAAACCCCTGAACTATCCCCTCCCACCCAATATCTTGTAGAATATCCCTGTACAAACCCCTCCCTCCCACTATCTTATAGCATACCTCCCATCCTGCCTATCCTTAAACTAACACTTATACCCTTCCTTTCGGCACATCCTTAATACTACACAAGTTTCTAACAAACCCCCTCCCTCTACCTATAATTATAACATACTCACTCCTGCCTAGCTCTACCCCTCTCTCCCCTGCTGGCTCACCTGTAGCAATGCATCCTCTCCTTGGGGCTGCCGAAGAGCGACTGAGGTTGGCTGGGAAATCACCAGTACAAGGACAATATTAATAGTCGTCTTTCAATACTTGAAACTTGCCTTGAGTATAGGTGACTGTTTAATAAACAAGTCTTCAAAAAAAATTTTTTTCAGACTCGTTTTCAAATAACTCTCAGATGAGTGTGTATCAAGTGATTTGTTGCTTTAATCTCGATTTTACGATTTAATAGTCGAGTCTCGAGACTACAGCATATTAATAGTCACTGGAACCAATATCAAGTTAGGAACATTCGCTAAAATATACTCTTATTAGGGAAGTGTGGAAGAGAGGAGACTTGAGATGTGATTTTTGTTTATATTTGTCCAATTGACATGTGTTGGTTATGTCACAGTAATCATATCATGGTGACGAGAAGAAATTAGATTGCACAACTTGTGTGTGGAAGTAAACTTAATCAGTAAAAGACAGTTCTGAGCTTGTTGGGCTTTATTTATGCTAGAAAAGAATGAAAATATAAGCAAGTATAATGCGACAAGTTAGTAATTGTCCATGCCCAGTTCCGTTCCGTGTAGCTCCACTCCCTCCAATTTTCTCCCCTCCTACCGCTCTGACACTCCTGCACGTAGGGGAGGAAGAACGTGCGACCGCCTGTTAATGGTTCTCATGACCCGCGTTTGGTTATAATAAGAGGTGTCGTTGCTCTGTCTCTTACGTGATTAATGCTGGATGATTGGGTTCGTATTGAGTAATGTTGTAGTATGCCCGGCTAGCTCTAATTTAAATAAAATAACAAAGGAGTTTCTTTTTAAATCGGCCTAAGGGACTCACGCACTGCGGGTTGCGTCACGAGAGGTAGGTACTTATAGTTTCTTTCGACGAAAAGAATAGGCGCTTCCTCCGGCGGCTTTTGAATGGTCACGACGTTAATTATGTTGCAGGTACCGGCCGCGATCACCCGAAAAGTCCACCCTCCGGTGACCCCGAGCTCGCTGTCCACCGTCCTTACAAACCCGACGACGAATATCCCGACACCTGTCCTCCCGAGCTCACACACACCCGGCTCGTCTTAAGACTTCATTCTTAGTGCCCCGCGTCTCGCATCTTTGCTTTCCTGGGCGGCGTCCCCTTCCCGCCCCACCGGACTAATGGGGGCGGGTAGGTTCCACCGACCAATCAGAGCGAAGACCTGGCCGGAACATTGCGTGCGTCCCTCGTAGAAGCTCAGTATTTATTTAAAATCAAATTAAACATGGGCACATTCTCACAGCAATTACAAATAAAACACTTAGCCTAATTACTACTTGCTATCTTCAATTAATATAATTCTAGTTCAAATTACGTACGTTACACGGGGTCTGTTGGGGAGGGGGAAAGGAGAAGAAATGTGTAGGCGAGAGAGAGAGGATTGTATGGCAAGGGGACAGGGGTTGGTCGGGCACCCCCCTTCTCGCACAGCATGTGGTAAGGCCCACGCATCATCTGCTCTATTGTCGCCAGACTGGCGGGCAATTATCACTCTTAAAAACTAAAACCATTATACATAAAATTATCTTAATGTTACTAGCACATTCGAATCTGTGACATTCCACAGGTTAAAACGATACCAGACACTATACCTCTGGGATAATATTAGTTATAGTCATATTTTCTACTGTTTTTATACTGGCCTATCATAGGATCCCACAGACCCCTCACAATCAATACTGAAGTTAAAATGGATGGCAATATGTTACATATGACAATAAAGGCCCCTTCATTACAATCAATCATCATAATTAACCTAAACTACATTAATTTATATATATATAAGTATCAATAAAATAGGGCCATCACATGACCCTCGCGGATCATTTGAAAATAGAAGTTATGATTATTTGCAAAGGATTCGTCAGCCGCCAAGAAAGTCATTATTTTAAGCTTGATCATAATATAAAAATTATTAATTCTAAGTTCCTTACTCAAATGTACAACTAATTAACACAAGTCTCTGCCAGATTTGATTCTCTTTAGTTTGAGAGCGATGAGTCCAATCGCGAGTGTTCTAATGTCTTTTGCACGATTTTGTTCTTTAGTGTCGTTACTTATTTCAAGTTTAGGTCGGATATTCTTCACGTTTTAACATCACTCACATTGATTTTATTTTATTTTTATTTTTTCCACGCTATTTTCCGGAGCACTCAATGCCATAATGATGGTCGATGTTATTTACCATGCGCCCGACAGGGCCGCCTGCAGCCATTGTCGTGGGGGGTCATGCTTGAGCTAGCCAGTCGGCCATGTGTTTCTACTTTCCTCTAAGGACCTCGTCACTACACAAAAGCTTGACCGTCATAAAGTTTCCCAGTGACATTTCCCGGCTCTGCCCAGCTCCTAGGACACCACATGGCGCGAAACGCCCCTAAACTGTCATCCTTAACGAATTGCTGGCTCCTCGACCCTAGTTCCTTACGACCCCTCAGGCTACAAATCCCCCTAGAAGAAACTTACCAGATGTCTAAAAATGTCTCCAACCAGCCCCCTGGCAGCAGACCTTCGGCTAACTACTTCTTACAGCTGGAAAAAATCAAACTTAAAATCTAGCTTACAAAATGACGACGAAGTTCCTATACAACACAACACTGAAACTACTTACAACACCAGTTATTAACCTTAAGGCTTTACGCATGATATTGCCCCGGGAGCCTAAAAGTTTCCCGACCCCTTTTCTGATGCGTGTACTTGTACCACGTGGATCTGTGAGACATCATCTGGCGGCGCGGTGGTCCGAACCCCTCTTCTTCCTTCCTCAAGCCTTCTGTAAGCCGCCGGTTCACGGTCGCCCTGCCTGTCTTTTGTGTGTCATTTCGTTCCGGTCCTACTCCACTGGCCTTCACCGCCGACCTCACCCGACTGTAAGAGTGATATTCCAGTTTTTCCACAAGGTCAATGAGTGAGTTACAGTCGTTAACCCCAGCCGTTATTTCCGCCTCGCTCATGTATCGCGGGAGGTGCCTTATGAGATAATGTAAAAGGCGTTCTTCTGAAAGTGGTGTGTCCAGGAATTCGGACTCCTCTACTAACTCGCGCAAATAATCAGCGATACTGACCCCACTGTCAGGCTTATACCGGCCTTGAAAAATCTCCTGAATTAAGGTGTCCTGTTCGAGGGTGTTCCAGTATAATTTTATGAATGCTTCGCGGCATTGCAGATACGTATCCCACTTATCAGACATGCGGTGTCCCCATGTCTCGGCCGAATCAATGAGCCTCGACAAAAAGAGCTCGACCTTGAGTGTGTCGGGTATGCAAGCATTCCACAGATACTTATCCATACGCCTAATAAATCGGACGGGGTGGGCGTGTGTTGTTTTGCCTGAAAAAACCGGTACCATTCGATCGATATTGGGGACTGACGTCACTTGGGCGCGTCCGACGCCCGTCGTCGCTTCTCTCACAGACGCACCGACCTGGCAATTTTCGAGCCCTGAAACCCGCTGCCCTAATGCGTCGATTTCCGTAGACATATTCCTGGCATCCTCTTGGACGCGGCCTATCTGTGTGACAGTCTCGTCAACCCGCTCAATTAACCCTGCGTTTTGTTCTGCGATTTGTTCCCTTAGGACCTGGTCGTTTTCTATACATACTGCTGCATGTTGGTCAATTTTATTCTCTACACGACTAACTTCTACTGTCACTGCCACATATCTCTCCTCTCCCTGTCTCTCCAGTCGATTTTCCACCTCCTGCAGTCTAGTGTCAAACCGTCCCATTCGTTCGTCTATTACCTCTATAAGTTTTGATTTTTGATCCTCGGCCTGTTGCTGCGACGACTCAGCTTGTTGCCGCAACTGCCCGGATTGTTGTTCGAGTAGTGCCTGAATTTGCAGCATGAAGCATTGAAGCTGTGAACTATTTTCCGACACACCCTGTGTTGACCAGAAATAGTCACTACCCCCTTGTCCTGCCTGGTCTCCCCCGCCGTTCACTGAGTTCGTGCCGCCTAGTAATCCTGACCTTTCCTCCGATGCCAACATATTATTTCCCCCACTTAACAAACTCAAAGGTTTATCCCCTTCATCAATACACCTACTGTCACTCTCCATTACTAACTAGGGCAAGTCGGCTAGCTCTAATCAATGGCTACACGTGGCCTTTATTGACGCAAATTACAAAATATAAAAAATTACTAAAATTTAGTGACCATCTGGCATGCATATATATACTCGCTGCACCGCAACACAACACAGAAGGAAACACAACGCAGAAGAAAGTACAACGTCGTAACTGCGACAAATCCAGCTGCCGATGACCCCCGATGCGCTGACTGGAACTCTGTAAATAGGTAAATTGGAAACCTCAGCTCACCAAT
>PNEQ01021583.1:6685-29811 GCA_003012365.1 Medauroidea extradentata | reverse complement strand
ACTTGAGAGTACACATACTTCTAACGGAAAAAAATTAGCTCATCTAGTTTTCCCGTAATGGCACTTCAAAGTCAAAATTTGCGTGTTTTTACTTCATACAAAACTTGAAAACCAGATAACATAATGAAATGAAAAAAATTACATCAAAACCACATGTCCTGGTCTATGGCTTGTAGCATTTAAAACCCGTTACAAAAAAAATTTATGTGAAATAAAAAATTTCAAAATTTGAAAATTATTTTGGTACTTTTAGAAATTTATTTTAAACACAAAAATATTTTATAATGGGTTTGTATATGCTTCAAGCCGTAGACGGTGACGTGTAGTTTTGATGAGATTTTTTCCATTTCATTATATTTACTGGTTTTCAAGTTTTGTATGAAGTAAAATTACGCAAATTTTGACTTTGAAGTGACATTACGGGAAAACTGGCTGAGCTAATTTTTTTTCGTTAGAGGTAAATGTACTCTTAAGTAATGTCTACAAAACTAACACTATTTTATACAAATATAAAATTATGAATTTTTCCCCACTTGAATGCCCTTAAGATACGGTTACACACAACTTTACGCAAGGGCAAGGTAGGAGCTAGGAAAGAAGTCGGTCATGATGTTTGTTGGGGAACTGCCCCATAATTCGCCTGGAGTCATTTCAAGAAACAATTGAAAATCGAAATCGGGATGGCTGGAGACGGGAATTGAACCCGGATCCTCACGAATGCGAGTCTGAGCCACCAAGAAAGTCTCTGTACTAAAGCAGGCATCGGCTGTTCATTGGCTGTTCCCTGTCACAATGATACTACGTGATTGGGCCTGAATTTTGTAGCTTCTTTGTTATTGGCTCAGCGCTGTACGAGAGGTATCATACAGCCACGAGTTGGTATAGCAAAAATGTGTCTGCATCGTATTGTTTCACATCGGAAGTTCTGCTTCATAATTACTGGCTGAGTGTCTATGTTCAGACGTGTCTTGCAATGGACTGCACTAAACATATTTTACACCACACGACTCTGATTTGCCAGTAGTCCCCCAAGACATGCGAGAGTTAAAACTTCCAATCACTAGGGACAGGAAAATTCCGCGGTTTTAATATGCCAGTATCCATTGTCCTATACATATAGGACAATGGATACTGGCATGCGGTCTGCTGTTCCGTTGAGTAGAAGCTAGTGAACAAATAGTCGAGGTTCGCGTACGTATACGATAATTTATTCTAACATGCAGGTTATTGAATTCGCGAAATTTTCCTGTCCCTACCAATCACTGACCATTTAGGCCACAGGTCCCTGTTGATGCCATTTTAGAAAGTTTTATTTTTCAAATCTTGAACGGAAGCAGATATCGTAGATCCGTTACATAGAAATGCTGTAAATTGTTTGTTCTGGGCACACTCATTTTTTTCAAATCATGACTTTATATAATTTTGGCTAATTATTGACTTTAAGAAAATTAAGTTAAGTCGAAAACTAACCAAAATTATATAAACTTGTTTTGAAAAAATTACGCTACGAAGTACCAACAAATGCCAACATTTCTATGCAACGGTTTTGCGAAATGTGCTCCATTTCAAGGTTTAAAATTTTAACCCGCAAAAATAGAATGAATTTGAACCCGTGGCCGTAGATACGCACGTCATTGAAACCGAATCTTTTCACGACAAGCTCGTAACTCAACTAGTAAGGCAATGGCGGTTGCAGAAGTGACGCGGACTTTCGTGTTCTTGTACCCGAATGAAAACGCGAATTTTTCTGATCCCTAAGTATCACCACTGCATGTAGTGTTTCTAATGTAAGTACAGAAAATAGGCATAATTTGGCGGTTGAATTGGTTCCACGTTTCAGGACCAGAGCATTTTCGCGACTCCGGTAGCACAAGTGTTTGCAAACGCACTGCAAATAGTTTCCTGCCGTTTACAGTTTTTGGTTACCTGAGCAGCGAGGTAGGTTACAAGGTTCGTTTACAGAGGAAGTCTATTTATCGGTAATTTCAGTTTGTAAGTAATGCACAGGCAGACCTGGATTTGTAATTTAGTGCGTAAATGTAAAGTAGTTCCTGTTGTAGAGCGTTATTTCCAGATTAGCACATAAAAAAATTATTTAAAGAGAAATTTTGAAATTCTTGCCCGACTCAGGCAATTTCGGTGAGAGATAATAATTTTCACGCTTGCTTGTAAATGCAAATGTTCCACTGCAAACACTTGTGACCAGCCTATTACCGATTCACTCGTGAAAATACGCCTATTGACAGTACACCGTCAAGGTGGTGATGGGTGTGGTACAGTTGCAGGTCGGGGTCACTGCGACTGACGGAGGGGAACGAACCCAGGACTGCGACAGCCCACGTCGAGGTTTGCGGCGCCAACGAGAGATACGACCCGCCTGTCGTGCTGTTCGCCGACAAAGGCGACGCCACGCTGTTCTTCAGGTAAGCGTCCCATCTTATAGTGCGGCTTCAGAGTCCATTGTGGAATTACTGCACTGGAAAAAATTGTAACAGCTATAAAATATTTTTTACTAGTTTTCAGACTACTAAGTAATTTTTGTGATCACCACTTAAACACTTTGATGTTGCCACTAAATTATTGTGGTCATAAAAAAATTCACTTGTGGCTACTACATAACAATTTGGTTGTCTGAATACTAATAAAAAAATGGTGCTGTTTTTCACATATTTTTGTTGTCTAGCAACATTAATTTAAATTATATAACAAATATATAAATAAAGCTCTATTGTAAAGTATTTTATATTACCATTGTGGTAAGCTCATTAATCTGAAATATATATTATATTTTAAAATGTACTTAATAAAACGCTTAACACTGACAGACGGACAACGCCCAACTTAAACCAAAAGGTAGAAATCCAGGAGTAGCAAATCAGGACAGTGCGCAGGTCTTTCAACAGGGCCTTCCCTACCTATCCGCTTCTCTGGAAATACTACGCTGAAGTACTCAGGAACAGCACGGGAATTGTGTGATGGTTCCCCCATTGTGCTGTAGCCACATGTGGTTACGTATCGCAAGTTGTACGTCTTCCAGCAACTCTGGAAGTGTGTGTTGTAAGAAGTTCTCGTATAAATTGCCATCAATACGCACTGGTAACATGTATGGTCCTACTAAGTGATTATGGACTACGTTGACGGAAAGCCTCTCTTGGTGAAATTTTACGACCGTCGCATGTGGGTTTTCGTCCTCCCGCACATGGCTGTTGTGGTTGCGTATAGTAGCCTAACCATGGCGTGTGAAACAGGCTTCGTCTGTAAACAGAACACACCTCGAAAAGTCGGCCTCATGTGCTGTCTTCTTCAGAAGCCATGTACAGATCTCATATCTGGGTGTAAAGTCACGTGGCTGTAATTCTTGGTGACGACATGAGTGGTAAGGTCGAAGTTGCTTCTTACATTTCTTGCGAGGCAATCGTTTGTATGGGAATAAGACAGCAACAAGTTCACCTCACACGTTGCCTAACAGTAAGACGGCAAACAGTTTCCGCTCGAAAGTGATGCTAAGGCCTTGCTTTTTAGTTTAGCAGTGGTTTCGAAAGATTTTTTTTTAACGCAAATTAATTCATATATCAGAAATTCATTCTGGCAGACTTAACTCTTATATATCATCGTTTGTATCGGAATTTTTCTGTTGCAATACACCAAACGGATTTTTAGGTATTTGCCCCTGAAATATCACAAATTTTGTAGTCAAATTAAGCCAAAATTAAGCAAAATAATTTTTTCTAGCAAACGGTACATTATTTTAAAAACATTATCTGGCAAAATTGTGTATCGTATGACTGTACACGGTCTCAGATTATTTCAAAACATTTAGTTGAAAAATATCAACGTTATTTGAAATTGTTTAAAATAAATGTAAGATCATGGCCTTAAGGGGGATTGATCCCTGTCAGATCGATTTTACGGTTGTTCTTATAAATCTGCGAATAGACACATTGTTTTATTTTTTCACGCTGACAAGGCATAGTTTATTATTTCATTCACTTTTTAGAATCCATATTGCATTGTTTCTGTTAATTATGTGGCCTCTGTAGTCGCTCCCGTAAATAAAGCAATTTTTCCTTTTCAGCTGTTTCCCGTTGCAAAATAAGAATATATTATGGTTCCAGCAATTACAGAAAATCGATTAAGATTGTATCTATGCCCTGTTGTGACAAAAACTTTGATACATCGACTGGAAGAGAAGTTATCGAGAAAAAAACAGATAAATCCAAGGTGGTAGGGATGAATACCCCTTAATGTGGGCCACGGGCCAGCACAATAATTGGTTGTCGTTTACATATGCATTTTTCATACAAATTGCACCATGCTCGTTTTCGTTTCAGTGTAAGTACACGTTACTTGTGCTGTTTTTGAGGGTGTGTAATACCATAAAGCGCTACGTAGGTTATTCACGAAGGGCGTGGTATTAACAAGCCTTATTGGTGATGATATACCCCTGGTAACGTTAGTCAGTAAATGTCGGTTAATTCCTTATATCGTTAGTCAATAAACGTTGGTTAATTTATGTCACGTATTCAGCACATTTGTTCCCATACCGTCTTTGTTGTTATCATAAGTACACGTTTTGGAGCAGTTCACATAATCAATGTAATGAATCCCCTCGTGGTACATGTCTTTAAAAACACGAAGTAAAATTCATTACGTGTTACAAAATCACACAAACTTACGACTATTGAATAATGCCTTATATGTGTACGTTCGTTTTCTCCATCCATTCATCGCTACTAGCTTAACGTTCATTCAAAATCTCCTGTGTATCGCGTATTGCCTACCTGTCAGTATTCACATTTTCTATTTTCTCGAGAACGGTTGACTTGAGTCAACACCCAGAAACACAATCTTTAATTTACATTACTTAAGGATATATTGTTGAATTCAATTTTCAAACCCAAATTTGACACTTAAACCGTACGCCAATGAAACATTTGTATTTTATAATTTTACCTCATTTTTTATAAGGAATCATCTCACAACGTTTGTAACGTACTGTACTTTCAGTAACACGCTGTGTGATGTTGCGGGATTCCATTGCCGTCCTTTCGTATTAAGTATCATTTCTGTTCGTTATGAATGTGTTAAAATGTTTAGTCTTTTTTCCGAAGGAAGAATTAGGTTTATGAGATCACCTTTCTGTCTATGAGTCCGTGTGTGTAAGTATGTGTGTATGTCTCTGTGTATGTTTGGGAGGGCCCCACCTAAAAGCTTTTGAACCAGTTGGCCGAATTTCATCAAACTTTGCATACATATAGTACTTAGTAATCTGAATTGACTTTTATATATATCGTTGACGCCCTATTCGTATTTTAAAAATGGCGGTCTATTCAACATTTTTCTGTCAAGCTTATATCTAAGGAACTGTAAATTGAAATTTCATCAAATTTGGTACACATATACTGCATACAAAGCTGACCTGACTTTTGTGAATTTCGTTCATCATGTGTTCGTATTTTAAAAAATGGAGGGAATTTTTTTATATTTTTAGCATAGTATTCCACATCTTAGAAAATATTTTTTTACAATTTCATTAAACTTAGTATACATATACTAAAGCAAAACTTAATTTACTGCAGTGTAGTTCGTTCATTCTGTGTTCGTATTTTCAAAATGGCTGACATATTAATATTTCTAACATAGTATAACATATCTCAAGATATTTTTTTTTCACCAATCTTGGTACGAATAGGCCTACACTCCGTATAAATCTGACTTGACTTTTGTGTATTTCGTTATTCTAGTATTGATATTGTCAAAATAACAGCCATTTTTTATATTTTTAGCGTAGTATAACATATCTTAGGAAATGTTTTTCAGACTTGGTGCTTGGTACACATGTACTGCATACAAATTTGACTTGAATATTAGTTATTTCGTTCATCCTGTGTACATATTTTCGAAATGTCGGACATTTTTATAATTTTAAGCACAGTTTCTCATATCTTAGGAAATAGTTCCAAAATGTCATCTAACTTGGTACACGTATACTGCATGCAAAGCTGACTATACTTTTGTGGTATTCCGTTCATCCTGTGTTCACGTTTTCAAAAGCTGGCCATCATTATATTTTTAGTACCTGAGGACAATTTTTTTTCCTTCAGAATTTCATCAAACTTGGTACACATGTACTGCATACAAAACTGATTCTACTTTTGTGTATTACATTCATTCTGTGTTTATAATTCCAAAATGGTAGCAATTTTTTTATAATGTTTGCTTAATATGACTTCTCTAATGAAATATTTTCAGAATTTTTATCAAACTTGGTACACATACTACATACAAAGCTGACTTGATTTCTTCGTATCTCGTTCATCCGTTCGTGATATTTTGGAAATGGCGACTGTTTCTTACCTTTATGATAAAAAGACTTCGCAGAAAATTTTTCCCCCAATTTTATTAAACTGTGTACTTGCATATCACTTAACAAGCTGACTTATCTTTAGTATATTTCGTGTGTCATACGTTTAAAACAATACATTAATTATTGATATTCCTAGATTACGTAAAGGATTTTAACTTTCAGGTTAAAATTGCACCCACTTTGAGGAAAGTAGGCTTATCAGTTATTCTGGTAACGTCTTGTTTGTAATCAAATTGATTTCACGTGAGAAGAAAAGCATTTTTGTGGTCCTCAAAACTAATTTCCCAAAAATCCATTGTTTTTCTGAGCATGACATTGATTAAAATGTGACAAAAAGAGCCTGTGTTGTCAGACGAAACAATGAACACCTGGTCAACCAACAGGTGAAGACAAGGAACATTTTCCCAGTGTACTGAGAAATAGGCAGTCGGTGTGAAAACACGTCTTTCCAGGCTTGTTTATGAAAAGCGAAGACACGGATGCTAATGAAGGGTAAAGAGAACGAATTCCCATCTCGTTTCCGTTAGGCTCGTTATCAACAATTTGCGGTGCGAGCCTATGCGTGGCATGCAGAAAGGAAAATGAGGAGGGGGGGATGTAAAATAACGGTGCTGAAAGAGCTATCGTTATAAAGCGAGAAATGTAGCGAAAGTAACCAGAATTCAAAAACACGCGTATCTGAGGTATCCATCGCGACAACGCCTCAGTGATAAATGTTGGAGAGATTCTACAGACTATGTTGGCGGAAGAAACTTTGAGGTTCCGTGAGAAAGGCCCTGCCAGCGCCTTTCAGAGCCTTGATTTACAATTTATCTGATAGAGACGCGAAACCCCTATTTTGAAGTAGACCCGAAAAGATAGCGTTGCGTAGAGTTTAATCACGTGCTTAAAATACCTAGCTTCAATTACGTAGCTTGC
Organism: Medauroidea extradentata; assembly: GCA_003012365.1. Taxonomy (NCBI): domain Eukaryota; kingdom Metazoa; phylum Arthropoda; class Insecta; order Phasmatodea; family Phasmatidae; genus Medauroidea; species Medauroidea extradentata. The sequence continues at coordinate 22,526 of PNEQ01021583.1, read as the reverse complement.
TGCGCTGAACGAATAATATTTACATTGTAAGAAATCTTTCTTAATAGTACTGGAAGTTTTTAACCTATAGCCTACATAGTATGCACACTTTCCATGCTTCAGTTTGTGAATAAAGAAAATTATCGGAATTGTTACCATGCAAGTCCAGCAATTTTCATCCATATTTTTATTTTTATATTTGTAACAGATATTTTATTCCTATTTTAGGCACAAATTGTGACTTAATTATGTTCTAATGAATTCTTTCATCCTTCATAGTTTTTGCGAATTGGTTAGTTAATGTCAAAGTTTAAGGACGCCACTTAAACCAATTCACATTCCAAACTGAAAAATTCACAGTGAATAACGGTGCTGTTGGCTACAAGTTCACCTGTATTAAACCACAAAATAAAATATTTTTGTATTCATAAAAAAATGCTTACATTAAATTTCAGTATTTGTATTTAAATTAAAAATTATTTTATTTTATGGTTTACTATAGGGGCACTTGTATCATACAACTTCGTTATTTACAGTGAATTTTTTTCAGTTTGGTGTGTGAGTTGGTTTTAGTGTTGTCCTTAAAACGGTGAGAAGAATATTTTGACTTTGACGAGTCGTTACGTAAAAACTACGAGAGATAAAAAATTTTCATAAGAGCAAAATTTAGTCACATTTTGGGTCTGAAATAAGAATGAAAAAAATTTGGTACAAATATAAAAATAAAAACATGGTGATGAATATTTCTGTAGACCGTACCTTTAACTGATATAAACGTTGTAGATATATGGGATACAATTAACCTACTCTCTTAACACTCCTATTAATAGGAGTGCTAAATTTACAAATATTTTTTACAGTGAAGACACCAAAAACTTACACGTTCGGTATTCATAACATTGCTAGTTACATTTTTTTTTAATTTACGGTAATTTATTGACGTTGTTCTATCCACTATACACGGTAAAAAATATTACAAATGTGTATAGGAATAATTTTACCCTTGCGCGGGAAACATGATTTCTTATAATTTTGGTGCAAAAAGTGCTCTACCTGGAGCATAGGTGTCATACAAATCTTAGAAATATCTTTATTGGAAAATGTGTACTATACCCATAACAATCGCGCGTGTCTTTAATCATTATACACGTAGTGTCGTTATACATTTTTTTGGTAAACATACCCATTTACAGGGACTATACGGACGTGTCATAAAACATTGTTTGTCACATAAGCCATTGTTAAGTGTATCTCATGACGTGCCAGTTAGTGTAGTGTACCATAATTTTGCTAAAGATACTACTGGGGAATAAGTCCGGTACTCAACGCGTTTACGTGAAATTTGTGGAATGAAGGTTATTTTTAAATTGTGCGTGTATTATAAATGATATGTAAATATGTCATTAGTAACGTAACCTTATTATTATGAAAGACCTATAATAACACCTTAAGTAAATAGAATAAAGGACATATCGGCAGCATCCCAGTATACACTTTGTGTCCTCATTTTACAAGAGACGCAGCGGTGTTGTAATCGCGGTCACCAACTGTACAGTCACTCTTATAAACGTCACGTTTCAAGAACCCTTGGCACCCCGGTTCAAGAAGTATTTACAAACTATGCAATCTTAAACTGATATATTTCCGTGCTGTTAAACTGTGGTCGGTGTGTCACGAGGCCGCTCTAGAAAGTGATTGAATTTACATTTCATACAGACGCTTTTCATTTTTCTTGAGTGTACTGACATCCTTTGTGCTACATGATGGACAACGATAAATAAAATATTCCGTTATAATTACACATTTTATAATTAGTTAAAGCTCAGGTAGCACGTGATCACTGGTTCACAAAAATATTTGACAACAAATAGAAACGAAATGTCAAGTTTGTCGCAACAATATGAAAGACCAAAATAAAATGTTTGTGTTCAGCTACCGGAAGAAAATTTAAATGCGTAAATTACTTTGTCATGAAATCAGAATGTTTTTAGCTGTGCAAGGTGATTTAATATGTTGTTTGAATTTTAACGGGGCTTAATCTAATCCTTGATTTTAAAGCAAATATGAGGATATTACTACGAGTAAGCAAGAAACTACTTAGTATGACTTAAAGTCTGTTCAAATGCCAAGTAATTAGAAATGGGAGTCGGGAAAGGGAACAGTATATGGCCTATAATTAGGTACCATCGCACCATAAATCAGGATGGCCGGCGAGATAATCGAACCCGAGTCCTGCCAAATACAAGTTCAACGTTTCATCACTCACTTAGCTATGTTGACAGTAAATATGATGTTTAAATTAAAACAAACAATTCAAATGTTACTCACTGGCAATATCTAATATCTTATAATTCCTTTATACGAGCAGAGACTTCAAGATTTTGAATTTAAAAGGCAATTAAATTAAAGTTTCTCGATGAGTAACTAGGGTCAAACAATACGCTTTGAGGCAGACTGAAATTTTAACCACAGCCCTACAAATGCAAGTACCCATTAACACTCGGTTACTCCTAGCCATTCTGCACAAATGATTCCTTAAAGTATTCATTACAAAAAAAAAAACAGTAAATTTCTATTTTCCTGGTGTAAAATTTTTAAGATTAACTAGGTCCAAAAACTTCTTAGCGAAACTGAAACTTGACGTAACAATGCGAAAAAATATAACGCTGTCTAGATGAGAATAATATTGCTAGGACATAATTTTCATAATATTTTCACATTCATTGTATATGGGATAAAATAGTGCCTAGTGATGCAAAGCGAAATTCACCTATGTAGCGTCGTAGTAAAAAGTTGTTAGCTTAGAGTGGGTCATCTCTTCCTCCGTCTTAGATTTCTGAGCGAAGAAACCCGGTAAAATAATACTAAGAAGCACAAGGTCTACGCCTAGAACACATAAAGACAAATTCCAATTCGGTGTCGGCGCAACGATATTGTATGGGTTTGGTGCCTAACTAATTCCAACAGCTAGTTGAAAATCAAGTATGATTAATCTCACGTATTTGTCACTTCGTTATAGCCATGAAGACCACGAAGCTGCATAAAAGGTGTTAAACTGAACATTTTAGCGAGCAACAATCTAGAATATCTTATCTCGTTAAGAGTTACAGGAGATCTTCGAGGAAACTCACTGGCCAGCTGCATCGTTCAGCACAATTCTCACATGCCAGGATCTTTCTTGCTGGACATTACCATTATAGTTTAACAGGACACTATTGATTATAAAAAATAAGAATTATTTCGAAATACAACACTTAAGTATGAATACTGAAATTTTGCAGCTGATTTTGATTCTGAAAACACTTGTCTAGTAGATTTTCACGAAAAAAAAATAATCATTCGAACAGAAATGAAATTTATAAACTTTTGGCAATGACAGATCTTTAAAACGCAATTTCAAAATGTGCAACAAATTTTAATGTAACCTTATGTGTCATATATCGAGCGCCAGCCAAGTTAAGCACTTATATTTTCATTGGACTCATTTAATACATACAATCTATTGTTAACGTTATCAGTACAGTTAATATGGCTTTTCGTGTATAGTTAATACTTCACGTTGCTGTGTTCAGAAGAGTTGTAGGTGTCACGGCTTCCTTGTTTGAAGTAACTCGAGTGCTAACTTGGTGCTCAGATGAGTCAAATTGTGGGTAGACTCCGATCCCATCCTCTCCTCATACCCATCTTCGAATTACAGTGGCACCTTTACAACGTAAGATGAACCAAGAGCCGTGTTGGAAAGTAATATGTAACACAAGGACACAGTCATAAAAATATGCTTAGTAACATTACACACTAAAATTGATTGTTTTCTCTACAACACAGATTTTTTTTTTTTTTTTGCTGTTGGTTTGTGCTTAGCAAAAATGTACTTTACAACATAGTAAATTAGTTAAAATTAAATTTAAATAGATATGACAAAGAGCGAAGTAATTTAATTTAATCTTAAAGTGTATAACAAACCAATTTCGACTTTTAAATTATCAACTTTATGTAACTATATACGCACGAAAGCTCTATGATTAGTCAGATACGCCTATTGCCGATACCAGAGCGACAAGCGTCAGAAATTGTCCATTGCCAACTTAATAACATTGAGCTTGCTACATTGTAGTAGAATTAACCTTACTTTGAGTAACTGTTTATTTTTCAAAACAATGTTTGTAGCAAAGTTAACAAGTTTTTCAACCTAAAGTTTGTCTTAGAAAACTATTATTAACGTTACCATGACGATTTCCATTAATTTTTTTACAACATACTGGTAGTTTTTTTCTTAACATTCCCGTAGGCTAAACATTGAAAACAAAATACTTTGTGGCTAAACAACTTTGCAATTGGTCACATTTTAGCAAAATTTCCCTTTGCTGTATCAATATTTTATTTGAGGCATAGAAAGAATTTTTTAGAGCGTACGTTACAAGTGTCGACTAAAATATAATATAAATACACGATTTATTATCTTTATTATTCATCAAATTGTGAAATGTTTTAATATGCTTCTCATCGTATATGAGAGCTGACGAAAGCATACAAGTTTTTCAGTGCATGCAACTGATACAATATTCTAGAGGTTGCGAGTTATCCGTGGTTACTTTCGTAACGCGGACAAACTTTTTTCAGGCTCCCTGATTATTTTTTTTCTTTTAATCAGGTCTGAGAGTTTCAGTCTGTTTTGCCTCACAAGACCGCCATAAATTGCCACAAACAGCAAAGTTGGACATTTCCCCAGGCAGAGGAAATACATCTGTGTTTAGTTCCCGGATATGAAGAAGTTCCTGAAGTCTGACCGACTTTTTTTTATTAGAACTCGGGTTCCTTCGTTTATTTCTTACAGAGGTAATTAGCTGGGACACTTTTTTGGCATATTATTTATACGCTGGAAAAGACATTACCATCGCGAAATTCTAAATGAACTGTGTGAAAGAAAGAGGGCATCAGTAAATGTCATACTCCTGAGTTTTGTGTGAACAAAATACAACTCTTTTCTGGTAGATTGACAAATTATTTAAGAAGAAACACAGCGAATTACATAACGTTCTTTAAAGTTTTCGCATATAACTTAATAAACTACATAACAAATGAATAATTCTGACTGCCAAGCGTGGCTGCTTACCGATGAAAAAGTCAGTAAAAATGTTCACTTCCAGGTGTGCAAAGATAGTTGCTATATTGCTAGATGGATATCAGCAATGAAATAAATGAATGTTAATGCAGCCATGATAAGGAAACCCAGAAGTTTAAGATGGATGGAAAACTGGGATATAAATCCATTCGAAGTTACAGCTTGCTTTTGTTCTGCCTACCAAACGCTCGGCGCAGTTAAGACCTTACCCTCCAACTTATACCAATCAGCTTTCGGATCGGTCTCGAGGCGATTCCAAGTTGGTGAAACAGATGTGGAGAGAGACGAAGATGGCAGGTACAGAGAAATTGCGTCAGTCGCAGAAACAGTTTGTGGAGGAAAACAAGTAATTGCTTAAAGGAAATAATTTACTCTCCAGGGTTCTGGAATCAATACCTGTAAAGTAATTTCTTTGGAGACCTTCCGAGAACTGACCTTACCAACATATTGGCCTGTGGAAGAAAAGATTATTCATGGTCGTGTCGATACAAAATCTTTGCCCATGTTGTAGGCCTACGACGTCCGGTTACTTAACGATTGTTAAATGTACTTCGTTTTCCCAGCATAAATGATGGTGTTATTTGTATGAAAGAAAAAAGTCTAGATATATTAATTCAATATTTACAATAAATTACGTTTAATGTGTTGCTTCCCTCATCCTTTTGATTCTTAAACAAGGGAGTATAAATCTCAAAGGTGGGGTAAAATTGCTTGGCAGATGTACCTTACGCACCTTATAGAGGCATGATACTCCAAATTAGGAATCTGGTTAAGCCCCCGTGGATGTGCGTTTAATTTGTGTGTACCACCAGATTAGTTAAAAGTACAAGAAAATCTGTATTACTCAGTTCTCCGGAGGTGAGAACGTACCGATGTGGCACGACGGTATCATGTTCCGGAGCCCGGGTTTGACTCTCAACTCCAGTCATTATAATGAAATGTTTCCATAATTTCCCGAAATTGCTCCAGGAAAATGCTGGCATGGGTGGTTCCTTAATAATGTAATGGCAATTTCTTCCCAGTTCCTGGCAGTGTATAAAGTTCTGTGGGTGTATCTAATGATGTCGCTGTAAACAAGACGTAAAACGTTCTTACTTTACTTTCTATTACCCGATAATAATATTGTTACAAGTTGTGGGCTAGGTACGTTTGGGGATGGAGGTCTTTGATAAAATAAAGAAAATAAAGCTAAAATTGTTTATTTACAACTGTATATACAAAAAAAATATTCTATGTCTATAATGATTTACCACAGTAAATGTCAATCAGAACAAATAACTACTATTTACATAAAGGAAAAAAAAATACTTCTACATAAGTGCTCTGTATATGGAAAGGTTACTAGTCACTCACAATGGTGGACCCAATGAAATAATACCGAAGAATCTTTCTGGCCTAGAAACACCTTCTTCCTACTACTTGCTGCGGTCCCACTCGCTGGACACCTTCGAACAGTCGTCCCAACACTTGTCACTATCACTTGAGCTCACATCAGGCACCTGCCAGCCAAAACTCTCTCGCTCCTGCTGCAGCTCCCCCTTATATACCCACACCTACATCTCGAATTATTTAAGCAAGTCTCTGTTCTCCAACCTCCTGGAAAGATGTCGCTTCAAAGTCACGCACCACCCCGAGAGATAAAGAGGGAACAGGATCATTCCAGATCACGATATTTTCTCTCGGTTACCCGATACTGGGTGCAGGTGGTTATCATGGAGTAATACAATCCATGCAGCACCCGAGGAGGTCTTTTAGCGCTGCCGCCACTGTATTGTATTTCGCCGCCCTGCCCGACAGCCACGGCGCCGAGGAGTGAGTGGGAAGGGGGTGTCCTAGCTCCGCCACCACAGTGTCGTACTACATCGTCCAGCCAGACAGTCGCGGCTCGCAACAATATAATGACTGAAAGCCTGATCATTTATAAAAGTGCATTTAAAATTTTACTGAAGTGCAATTTGACAATAAGTATGAAACAAGAAAAAACTATATTTCATATGGTGTAAGGGTATGTGGTTAACAGTATTTATCAAATTGTAAAAAAAAATTGTATTTATCAACTTAAAATTTATAGTGTAGTTTTTTCTGTACATTTGAGCACTTTTAATTCTTTTTGTCGCTTGGCATATATGATTCTTTCATTGATCGCTATTTTGATATCTTTACGATAACACGCAGAAGATAGGCCTATTTAAGATTTACATTGCGCTTCAAATCTGATATATTGCCTGGACTATTGAGAATAATTTAAATCTTAATTATGTTGATAGACAGTGGCGTTATTAACCATTTATAGTTCATAACATATGGTATAGGCCTAGTCCAAAATATCATACACGAACATTTGGCAACACTGTTTTAAATTTTTTCTGAATGTCATATCATTAAACTGTATTATTAATTTAATGCTCAATAGTGTCAAATTTAACTCTTTATATTGTACCTATCCATTCTGCATTGTGTATTTTAAAATTGCTTGTATCTTAACTGTACTCTGTCGCCATCTAAATACCTGTGTATCCATAATCTCTAAAGATTCCCAATCGAGCTATGGTCCAGGGAATCAACAGAATAAATTGTTGTAATAATATATTGCAAGAAATGTTAAATAAATAAATAAACAAGTGGAAGTGTTAAATCTGTATTATTGTCTTGTTCCTAGTTCTGAAACTTACGACGTGATTATGGTTTTTGCTGATGTTAAGGTATTGCTTTGTATTCTTGCTGATAACCATTGTGTATTGAAATTAAACGAAAGACATATCCTGCATTTATTTTCCTCTGGGCCACATCCCTTCAAAACGAACGAACAACTTAAGTTTCGCAGCCACAACTGCAATAATTCCCTGCTTTAAAATGGTATGGTACATACATTAACGGAAAAATCATAAACTTAAATAATCAGGTTTCTGGAAGTCAATATAGACAAAATAAAAACGAGCAACCCTACGTAACAGTTTTTGCCAACTTTATTATCAAATTTTTGATTAAACAACACTCTAAACCTGAATTAGTGAATATTCACTTATTCACGCCGATGGATGGAGCAGTTTCAACAAACTGAATCAGTGAGAAACCACTGTGAAATCTGTGACTATTCACTGATTCCGATATAGAAAGCCAACATTCCAGAAGTTAATTAGTGAATGTCCACAGATTTTCCAGTAATTTTTCACTGATTTAACAAGTGAAAACTGTTCTTTGAAAACAACTGAAAAAAACGGTGAATATTCACTGATTCATGTGTGAGTTGCTGGTACTCGTATAGGAAATCAGTGAATATTCACTAATTAAACAGTGACTACTTTCACTGATTCAAATTGTTTAAACTGCTCCATCAGCCAGCGTGAATCAGTGAATATTCACTAATTCAGATTTAGAGTGAACGCAGTTTAGAAGTCTCTTGCGCTGCTGTAAAAATACGAAGTTTGTGGTTCAGATATTGTGGCTCATAAATTTGGCAAAGATTTTGGTTTACGAATGCTATTGTTTTTTTTTTATTTAAGTGTGGAGCCACAAATTTTTGATGAAAATAATCATGCCTCAGCATGTTTTAGTGACTTACGTGCATATATACAGCTCTGCTTCGTGGTAACTGACAGCATTCATTGGAGCAGAGGCAGGTTGTTCATTTTACTGTGCCAGTGTGACACAACGCGTCTGTGATTTGCAGTCAAACCCCAAGAAACTCAGTGTTAACATCAAACAATCACTGAATATGAACTATACATATCCACGGAAGACATTGAGACAAGTGGTGCACATTTGTTTTCGCTAGGGACCTGAAAAACTCGCCTCAACTTTTAGACACAAGACAGAATTTAATCAGCTAAATGTTCGTGTTACTTTCTCAATTAGCTCTTGGCTTGTTTGACCCTTCCCGAAGAGCTCATAGCCAATAATAAAGAAGGAAGTAAATGGAGGCCAAATCATGTTGTACCACCGTGTCAGCGAGCGGCTAATGAACAGATGTATCCTGATTGAGTACACATTCTTGGAGGCTAGCCTACATGTCAGTGAACCAGCGAACTTTTCGGGTCTCTAGTTATCACCAAATATCAGTGGCTCTACATGAGATTCATAGAGATATGCAAAATTCGCGTTATAATTTGGTAGCAGACTAAACCTCACATTTCTGTACATAACAGAGCATAATCTGCGATTGAATTGGCCACGAACTTATACGTGTTGTCATTTACGTGTGTTACGTCTTTACAGAGATTGGCCTCTCTGCCGTGTAAGCATTCTCCGCGGCAAGTCACGACAATATCGGCCAGCGTGAGACGTCGAACGCGCCTATGGTCACTTGGACGAGTAGTCAGCTCTCAGAAGATAACGTGAATTTTGCATGTCTCTAATGATTCAATAAACCTGGAGATTTCAGCTCATGCATGTGGCATTGATTCACTCTCAAGAGAGGAGTGATTGAAAAATATCAGAGAGTATGATACGGGGAGTAGCTGTAACGTTGAGCTGACGTGTCTGGGCGACGATTGTTGCAGCATCGGCGAGCGGACAGCAAGGTCCCAGTTCCTCGCCTACTACAGCTTCACGCCAAAGGACGGAGTCCTGGGTACAGCATTCCAGCCGCGAGGAGGCCAGCAGGTCGAAGACACAGGTCAGCAACCTACACTCTAAAAAATAGCTCGTAAATTTACCAGACGTGCGTATAGGAGCGCCTAGAAATGAGGTATGGTAGAATTGTTTCCCAGACATACATGGTAGCACTCATAAACCTTTTTATAAAACAGTCAAATATATACTAAAGTTACCAGACTTGTATGGTAACAACTGTGAAGGTTTGCATATTTACAAGGCGGAAGTATGGTAACTGTCTCATACTTTGTCTGGGATAATAACTTCCTAAACATTTTAGGAAGTTCTTTTTTTCAGTGATACCTCCGCTTCTATAGACTATTTAATGCCCTCTTGAAGCCATGCTACTTTTTTTCTTTCAGTAATTTGTAGGGCTAGAAATATTTCGCTAGATCGACGACCAACATGCTAGAATCCATTATCTTGTATACACTGAAGCCCTACCATTTGTCCATTACCTGCTACTCATTCAGACAGCAGACAATGAACGAATAGACGGGGCTTGAGTATGTATAGGACATTGGATTCCAGCATGCAGGTCATTGCACTCGCGAATTTTTCCTAGCCCAAGCAATCAGTATATATCCGTAACTTGGTGAAGTAAACACGTCAATAAAGATAGTGTAAAACCTCAAGAATTTTCCGCGTCAGCGTATAACCAAAACAGTGTGTCGTTCTTCACAATGTATAATTGGACGACTGATTTAGCAGTTCACAAAAAATTTACATACGATAAAAAAAGAAATTACTTACCCACCATTTAAATACTTATAATCTTCTTTCGTAATAAACTGGAAAAAATAACAATTTTATAATCGAACGAAATTGTGATAATTTTGTAGAAGTTAGTAGTAATGACACTATACAGCCTCCTATAGAAATTTTTAAGTATTCGTAACATTCTCATAGCACAATCATTTTCTGTCATTTTTACTGCAAAACAACAGCTAAGAGTTTACCTTAAAAATGCGCGCTTCGTTTGTTTCGAAATTCTGATACAAGTCGCAACTTATTTTTCTTTAGTTTAAAGAAGGGGCAGTTAATATCTGCGACAACCTAAAGCTATGGGTTTTCCCACCGTTACATAAATAAATAATTACGGAAATTCAATTGACGGTATGCATGCTACGCTACCTATATAAGAATTTCAGGGTGAAAATTTCTCCAGCCTTGTGCTTGGATATAATAAATGAAGATTCTGGGGGAAAAGAAAGTTTCTTACTACCTAGCCATCAATAGGTCCTGCACACACCGTGCCAGTCCTGATTTTTGAGAGCTTCGAATACAAACTTGGTGTCCGCGTCACCAAGGCACACATAATCACATTAAAGGCATTCAAGAGGGAAAAAATCATAATTTTATATTTGTACGAAACAGTGTTAGTTTTGTAGACATTATCTGGGAGTACATTTTCCTCTTACAAAAATATTAGCTCAGCCAGTTTTCCCATAATAGTATTTCAAAGTAAAAATTTGCAAGTTTTTAGTTCATACACCCCCAAAAAAATCAACATAATGGAACAAAATAATTCACAGTGAAAGTAAATGTCACGGGCTAGGGCTTCAAGTAAATAACAACCCAATACACAGTGTTTTGGTATTTTAAAAAAATCCCAAATAGCAAAAAAATATATATATACAATACATTACTTGAATACGTTTAAAAACATGTAAATTTTGACTTTGACTATGGGAAAACTGGCTGAACGAATTTTTTTTTTGTAAGAGGAAAATGCACTTGTAAGTAACATCTAAAAAATTAACACTATTTCATACAAATATAAAATTTCGACTTTTTCCTTCTTGAACGCCCTTAAGTTCTTGTGTTACCTCGAATCAGAAAACAATATTTTGCAATGAGCATATAGGTCGCGATAAAGATTTAGGTATTTGATAACGTTCGCTTGACATTTGTGAGTAGCCAAATATCGTAAGTAATACATAGGATTCCGTCAGCTAAGCCGACAACCCAAAAATCATTTTCGCATTTCAGGGCTGCGCAAAATAAAATGGTACAGTAACTGAATTTATTAGCTGCATATAAACACAAATTAAATTTAAAAGTTTATTGAATTGAGAGTGAATCATTATACGGAATATTGTAAACATGCTTTATTAAAAGGTTAGACTTTAGTTGTTATTTTCGACCGTGTTTGTTGTCGGTTGGGCAGGCCATAGTTATTTATTTTTGAATGATACTACAGATTCGGATTTTACATAGTAAAGTTGAATCACTGGAACAGTTGATGAGAAGATTAATTGTCTTTTACAGTAAGAAATATAAACCTGCATACCGGGTAGACACATTCGAAATGTATGTTATATTTGAAAGATTCTTGCTGTGAGAGCGGATACTGTGGTTATGCGCCATTAGATGCGTATTCCTCCTGATCCATAAAAAAAATAAAGTAGTATCAAGAGCTGTCACGCGATGCTAATTTTAAATTTCCAATTTGAAACACGTGTTTGAAAAGCTAGACAATGTGGCCAAAAATTAGCTTGACTGACATCGTAACAAACACAATTACTAGGGACCCTTGTTTTTCGCGAAAAGAGTTTTGCCTCACTTTGTTTCCGTGTCTTACGTTCACATCTGCAGTTCTGCTTCGTGGTCAGCGATTGGATATTTTAACTGTCGCGAGCCTTTAGATTCTACCGGCAAGTCACAGACATGTGGTGTTGCAGGAAAGTTTTTGTAATCGGCTGTCAAATGAGCTATGGCTCTTCACATAGACACGCTGCCAATGACCATGAAGCAGAATTGCAGATGTGCACGTAAAGCAGTCAAACAAACTGAGGCAAAATTCTTTCCGCGAAATAACAGGGTCCCTAACAATTACATATAACCAACTTTCCAAATGAAAACTTCGCATATACTTATTTTTACGCCTTTAATATCATTCATTTCTCTGTTTTTTTAACTAAATATAAAACTTTTATTTTATTACGTAATCAGACCGATGTAACACTCTTCTATTATGTTGATAGAATCCAGCCCGTTATAACTTCAGCGTTTTGTTTATCCCTACACAGTGACAGAGCACTGTTATTTTCTAGGCGCTAGTGCTATATGTCCCTCGTGTTTTTACAGAATGCGACTGGGTGTACAAGGACTCGTCATGCCGCGATCCTGGTTCCTGTATCCTGGCAAGTCCTGGCTATCCTGGCCTATATCCTCCAAGGAGGAGGTGCCGCTACCTCGTCACCGCTCCGCCAGACTCGCAGATAAACATCACCTTCATCTCTCTGTTGTTGCCACACAAGTGAGTAGTCGCGAGAGAGATTCGTTCCAAATTTAAACCATATGGAAACAATTTACTGCATTTCCACGAAACGTATTTATCGTGTACTGGTGCCTACAAAATTAATTGTGAGATGAAACTCAACATTGTAATAGCCTATAGCATATTGTTTAAATTTGTATTACAAAATTACAGCAATTAATATTTAAAACTTATATTGTATCTATTGTACACTATTCTCACATAAGTATTGATAGTACATCATAAAAATATAAAATGTACAGAAAATATTATAAAATATATATTTTGACTACTTGAACGCCCTTAGTATGTAGCTTATATCAGTGTGTTGCTGTGGGCAGTCGGTGCGCCACTGACTACGTGGCCGTGTACAACGGTGCCACGACGTCCAGTCCGCTGCTGACAACGCTGTGCGCCAATAAGAAGGAGGCACTGGTGTATGAAGGACCTCGCCTGCTGGTGGAGTTCAGGTGAGTCCCCGCAATGGTTAATTCTCTGGGTGAATATGCAGCGGATGCCTAAGTGCCAGGGTATCGTACCACGAGTGCAGATTGTATTACTGGGTGCCTGTGGGCAATCTGCCCACTCCAAAGGATGACAAGTAAAGAGGCACTACAATGGAGAAGTGCCGGTATGGTAAGGGAAACTGAATATCCCCGAGAAAACCCGCAGGCACGATCCTCACGTGCGAAAATCTGAGGACCGATACCCCACCAGGATTGAGTGAGTGAGAGAATTTGGTAAGCGCTGGTGAGGGGTGACCTGATGTGAATATGGAGCAGTACCGGAATGAAAGGAGATCCCCGAGAAAACCCGCCGACCAGCGGCATCGTCCGGCACGATTCCCACATGCGAAAATCCAGGGATCGACCCCGCCGGGAATCGAAACCGGATCGCCTTGGTGGGAGGCGACCAGGGATTGAACTCGGATCGACCTGGTAGGAGGCGAATGGTCTAACCACTCGGCCACCGCGGCTCCATTCTACAGGATGAGTAATTTAAAATAAGCCCCATTGGGAACTAAGGAAGCGAGGGAATGAGGAAAGACAGTCCGGTGCGACAACTTACCTAGAGTAGGTACTGGAAGTGGATGTCACTGTCCTCGAGGAAGATGTGTAGATGACACCTCCACGAGGCTTCTTTAAGTTGGCCGCCCGACACACGTTTATTCGAAAAAATTTAACCTATGGGAGTGATGTATGTTTAGCAATATCATTAAAGGAACGTTATTGACGTGTTTAACCTTTTCAGCCCCCCCCCCCAAATTAATATTTACAGTTTATTTTCTCGCGGGCAGTCGAAATTGTGAAAAGATTTTTTGCTGTCCTTTTTAGGCATGATAATCTAGATTATGAATATTTAAAAAGGTATATGCTAGTATAACCCACCTTTATCTCAAATATTACTTCATAAAATGACAGCGTCACTACTGAAAGCGAGAATACTGCACGCCGGTTAATTGGCTAGAGACTAGGAACAGACGCGATGCGCGTGCTGCATCGACCTTTGCTCTCCGCATTTATAGTACTACAGATTAGAAAGCTTAATGGTATATTCTTGACAAATGACAGAGTTTTACGCTAGTTGCGTTGTTATCGGTCCAAATTAGTTATTTCCGGAATGAAATATAAATTAACAGTTATAGCAGCGCTCGTGATTATGAAAGTGATTTTTCTTGCGAATAAAATTTTATTTTGTGGCTCATTAATTTTATCTGTCTGTATCTTTGCCAAAGCAGGCCTCAAACCTAGGTTGTCTTTGGCGGTGTCTGGGTTTTTATTTTTATTTTCTTATGTGTTTGTCCGTGGTTTTATTTCACCCGATTCCATTAATGGAATTTTATGTTGTGTACGGATCCTGTTGACTAAAGCATACCCTGATTATTAATGCTTTCTATTCTCTTTAGTTTTGTTCGACATATATATATATATATATATATATATATATATATATATATCGCAATGAAGTATGTTGAAGAAAATAAATCTATTCAATAAAATTTAAAAGCTGGCGGGACTGTGCTTTTCAACAAAAATTTTTATCGGATGAGATAAGACACAGACGCAACTAGCGTACAGAATTCATTTTGCCAAACTTGTCCATACGATATTATATTTTCTTCCTGACTGAAGTAGAACTAACCTTACCTCATCAACGGCACAGCGACCTTCACTTACGTGTGTGATCGAGCGAAGTGCCACACTGGTGAGGCACTCGCCTCCCATTCGACTGGGCGCGTGTTAGACTACCGGTCCGATCATCTCCATTTCGGTTATCCATTGTCAATACTTCCCGAAAGCAACCATATTATAACGGGCCATGGTCGCTTCCTTAACAGTTCCTGAATCCTTGCGCCACTAGTTTCCGTCTATAAATGTATCGCTGCTGTTATAGAGACGCGATATTTTAGCCCTAGAAACCATATTTTTGAATTACATTAATACGGTTATGTAATTTTATATTTCACTAGCTGTTAGTTAATGGTATACTTAAGTGTGTATGGTAGTGAAATCTGCACGTTTTTTAAAGTAAACTGTAAAAACTAAATAACAACTCTAGATATTGATATTTGCGAACTTCATGATAAAATGTTTGCCCATAATGATGCATTTGTTAAGCGTGATCTCTAGAGCCGCAATTAAATGTACGATTTTTTTTTTGCGTCAGATATTGCTCTTCAGAAATTCGTTACTAGAAAAAAATTTTCGCTCCGAAATTTGTAAAAAAAACTCTTGTGTAGATTTTTTTTTTTTACTAACTTCGAGGAACGTATAATTTTAAACGGATGCTTTTAGCACTGCATTTTGGGTCATGCCATCTTAATGTTTATATTATGTCGAATAATTACGGAAATTCTAAAAAAAAAAAAAAAAAAAATGTATTTA
>PNEQ01021582.1:0-29708 GCA_003012365.1 Medauroidea extradentata | reverse complement strand
CTCGGGGTGCTGCGCAGCACATGGTGAGCCATCACCACTTCGGACTGATAAGGTTGTACATTGTCATTGTTAGAAATACTGTTTATTGGATATATGACTGAATTTTATTGTGATTTATAGTGTTTAATTAATTGATGGTAGAATTTTCTTGTGCTTTAATTGTCAAAGTTAATTAACGTGTCTGTGACACAGGAGTAATCGTGTGCATAACTAATTGTGTTGTGAGAGTTCTAGTTGATTACTGTTTTGTGTATTTCGTAGCTTTGTGAGCTATTAAATCCAGTACTTAATTTAACTCTTTTATTTGTAATTATAGACCTCTATCCCAAAGAACTCATGGGAATTGCCCACATATAAAGTTTGTGGTCTCAAACTTGTAACAATATATTTCCTAATCTTGCAGCAAAATGACGTCACGTCTCTGCATTCATCTGACGCTAGCGCGCATCGGGCCTTACGGTGGTTACACAATTGAAAACTTTAGCATTTGATTTTACTGTAGCTTTCAATACAAGACTTCTTATGGAGTCACACAATGGCGTCGCCGAAGCTAAATTCATGCAGGCTTGACTTTACGTTTTCAATAAACTGGAAACCTTAAGTCAAAGTCTAGATGGCCGTTTGCAAAGAACGATTTAATTATGTATTATATAATGAAAAATGCTGCTTTCTGAGTATGGTTTTATTCCCCAGAATTAGGATTTAATGAAAAATGTAACATGCGTGTCTTAGAAAAACCTTGTAAATGGTGTTCGATATGTATTCGTAAATTGAATGTAAGTTTTGTCAATAGATATAGATATGTTGTTTTTCTGAAAAATATTGTAACAAATGGCATACATGAATAATAATTATACTTATTTTTTTAAATATTTACTTTATATGCTTTTATAGCAAATGTAGAATTATTTTTGTCACAATATTAAAAAAAAAAAAATAGATTCTCAATCGTTTTTCAACTGTGGTTCAATTACATTTATGTATCTTTTGTGTATTGACGAAATACCTAAAGTAACGGTACTGTAAAGTGAAATGTTAAAGTATTCAATTCTTTATATATGCTTTTAGACGGCTCTTGACCGAACTTACGGAAGTTTTTCTGATTCGTCATGTGCAATTTCCAGTGGAAGACACCTCTCAAATTGTTAGCTGTAACTTAGGGTTTAAACGGACATTGAAAAATCTTGAAAATGTGGTAAATCGAAGCAGCAACAGCGTGTTGTAAATTTGCGGGAAACACTTGTGAGACAGAAATAGCAGCATTTTTCATTATTATCATCTAATATTTTTATTACCTTTTTTTTCTCAGGGTAATTGCGCCTGCAGTATGTAAACGGGACCGTTGACATGTGAGACTTTGTTTCTTAACTATACTTACGTAAACTTGTATGTCAGTTAAGTAACGTGTGAAAAGTCCTTTCAAGAAATCTTATATGGAAAGGAAATTTTGCGATTTCAATTACCTGTATGTGCATGTTCGACTCTATACTGTCATATCCATACTGAAACCCCGACTATATCGATGGCTCAGTTCAAAAGGGAAACAACTCAAAATTACCAGATTTGAGTAAAATGCATATAGAAAGATTTCCGTTTCGCCCAAAAATCTATTAATTTTCATATTTGGTCGGTGTTGATTTTAAGCAAAAGTACAGAGGCAATCTTTGAAGGAATCATCACACTTTAAAATAAAATAAACACAATTTCTAACTATTTACTGACAATCGGAATAAAGTGTCAACATTACTAAAACAAGTGAATTTATGTGTTGTTTTTCTTTTCAACTGTGTAGAGTGCACCTCTGTCTATGTGTTGGTGAGCCAAACTCAAAGACGCAATTTTTTGAATTGTTTCCCTTTTGAACTGGGCCATCGATTAAACAGCAGACAATGAACGAATAAATAGGGTTTTGAGGCTGAATAGTATATTGGATTCTAACATACAGATTACTGAAATCGCGAATTTTTCCTTTCGCTATCCATAACCGTTTGCGTGCAGGCTCGCATGATAAAGTAGTATGTGGTGGGACTGGAGGTTGTATGAAACATTGCATTGGCTACCTCTTGACCTGGAAAAGAACTGCCGTTTTTTCACGACGAAATAAATCAGAAGTATGGCATTAGCATTTCGTAAAGTGAAATAATATTTGAGACTTAGACCACGGTTACACTGAAGGTCAAACCTGTTCAATTAAATACATTCGGCAGCCATGTTTGATCGTGTTCAAAGCTTAAACACGTTTGTGAGGTTACACGACTACAAACTCAATGAACTTTCTAACCACAACAAACTTGGAACTTAAAATGTTAACATGTTTAATTATTATCACATCTGCACTCAACATTCGTGATTTTTTAATTATAATATCGCATCTAACTGAAATAATGCTGTGTGTGTAAATCTGATATAATTATTTTACGCCTAAAAGTTAATTTAATTGAACGAGTGCAAAATGTCGGACCAAAAAGCAGCCATATTTGTTACACAGATCGTTACTCGCAGTGGCCAATAGGAGAGAAGCATCGAAGATATGTAGTTCGAAACTACGTGTGAAACCAGTTTACTTAGAACGAGAAGAGACTGAGATCTGAACTCGTTCGTAGCTCGTGTAACTGATTCATAAAACTGAACATGTTTAAGTGAAGTAGTTCTGTATGCAGTGTGACTGCGGCCTAAATGCTTAACTTGGTTATGTTAAGGATTAAGCACTCAGTTGATATTATTTGTTTCCGTTGTGTTTAAATAGACATGTGTTTCTCTCAAGAAATATTTAAACGTATGATAGGGACCAATCGTGAATACTACCAGCTTTTCGAGGAAAAATATTTTTGTTCCTGGCAGTTATAATCAGAGTAACCATAGTCTACAATAAACTATTTTATTTGCGCATAAGCATGATTAGAATTTCAAAATATACCGGATGTTCATGAAAGTATGTTACAAACTTTGCGAGATAATTCCTTGCACAAAAAAAAAATTAAAGTTATACGGTGCAAGTTTTGGTTGGCGCAAATATTATAAGAGAAATTTGCAATTGGAAAATGAAATTAAAGATCAACATTTGTTGAAATGACGAAAAGTAAGGAGGGATAAATAATTAATTTTCGCATGTTGTTTAGTAACATTAAGATCAGCAATCTGTGGGGAAAAAAATAGTTTCTAATACCTTTCAACTTCAGTAGATACTGGGATAGCAAAGCTTCTTCTGGCTTAGCATTTTTGACATTTCATTTTTTGGACACGTAGCAGCTGACTCCAATGAACAAAAATGTTTCTTTGTTGTAAATTCGCAAATGAACTATTTTCGAGAAAATGGACTTAAAAATGTGAAGCCTTAGATGGACACAACACGCGATACATAAGATGTAGAAGGTATTCAAAACCACTTTTCACAGATTGCATAACTTGTTATTACACAATTACATCTGGAAATCCAGCATTTCTTATTTCTTATTTTTATTTATTTAACAAACGCGGTTATTCAATGTCAATTTTCAGTCGCGAATTTAATCCCTTAAGATTTGCACCAAACAATAACTTGTTTTACATAACTTTACTTCATTTTCACAAGGAATGATTTCGCAAAGTTTGTAACATACTTTCATGGACGTCCTGTAAACTCCAACGTGGAAATTCAATCAGTTGAAAGTAATTTGCAATGCAGTAACTATTAAACATTTTTACGAGAAAAAGTATCGTTAATTGTTAACATTAACACATCGTGCAAACTTTTGTATGCAGACGTGCTAATTAATTTTTTTTTCAACTTTCCAACCTTCGATTACAAAGGTTTGTAATATTTGTAGCGTTGTTCACCTTCGGATTCCATTGATAACTAAAGAAGAACTTTTGACCTTACTTAGTAAAGTTCACCTTAACCTTCACCTCAACCAGTCTAGACAAGATCACCTTCAGTTGTCACTGCCAACGACTAGACAGAAACTGAGATTCTACCTGTGTAGGTCAATATATAAATGGTTTGTCTTTTACAAAACAAAGTCCTTGTAAACCAAGTTTCCAAATATATAATTTAAATAGTTAGAAAGTTTGTTCTTATATGTTATACTAAGTAGCCTACATTTCTGTCACAATTATTGTACCGGTACTTGCAATGGAGGGAAAAAAACTTCTTTTTCAAAAGATATGATCATTGAAGTTTACTTAATCAATAAATAACCGTAAAACAAATAAATTTACGTGAGAAAGTTTTAAAAAAATTTGTAACAGAAATCATTGAGACTCGAATGTGAGTCCATACTCTTGTTAATTCTACACTTTGTCCTTAGATCAACTCAACTTTCACGAAGTTAACTTCTTTAATTTTTATGCATTTAAGTTCACTGTTTTTAGCTATACCAATTTTATAGAACAGATTATATATGCATAATAACTTCATTCCAGCAAAATACATACTAGAGATTGTGGTTTTTATTTAACTAAATACAAATTTTCTTAAGTTTTCTTACAAAGGAAATTCTCGTGACTGTACATAATTTTGTAAGAATAGCCGTTGAACTCCTGCAAACGTCTGTAACAGAACGAATAACTTGTTTGCAATTGGTACAAAAATGTTTACCTTTTCAACGATGTCTCGCAGTGTGGTCACAAGGTAGATGTACATGAGTTGATTATAGGGTGACAGTTACATCATGTCCACTCCTGTTACTCGAGTGAAAACTATAGGCACAGATGATGGTATCTCGCGGAAAAGTTTTGTGCCAACATACCCTTGAAAACGCTGTAATTTCTTGCAACATATATTATTCGGTGATATACTTCTGACACAACGTAGCTGCCTGCAGACCAATAACAGGCACAACAAATTACAATATCGGGAATCTTATTGTCTCAGTCAAATAGGGAACAGTTCCACGTACAAGCTAAAGCCGGTAATCTTCTGGTAAACTGAACGTGTGTTGAAATCCAGTAAACAGTCAAGTATTCCCGTGATAAACCATCATCTCTAACTACAGGAGAACAGGCAGGTGGTTCACTCGTGGCGTATTGTGGTCGTGTTCCAAGGCATGTAATATAAGCTCCGGCTATACGCTTTGAGCACGTGGACTCAATGTGCCTACTTGTCATGTGACAATAAACATGTGTGTAGACGGATGTATAATACGTTTTGGTAATCATCTTGACTGTCATGCAAACACTCGAGAGCAGGTACACCGTTCTTTGGCTGACACTTCTGTTTGAGGTAATTTTCCTTTTCCTCTGGCGAACATTCAGCACAATCTTGCAATCGTCACAGTTGTGTCGTCTGGTCTTGTGCCTGCAGAGTCGTCGGGCTTCCCGGTTGTGTATGTAACCTTGTCTTCGTCTCACTGATCGTCTGCGCTGTCTTAGTTCAGTTTACCTCGGTTTTCTCATTTCTCTTTGTTTATTATTCGTTTTTTCGTTGTTGTCAGTATTCGTTTTTTAATTTTTTTTTTTTTTTTGGTTATTTAACGTAATTACATCTCGCATTTAACACGTTTCATTTTTATTTATATGTGTGCTGATTATAGCTAACCATAGATTGATTACCTTGACAGTTTTCTTGTTTTCTGGTACAAACCAATATTTCAGTCGGTTATGTACACAATATTGCTAATAATAATTCAGTCCCATTTCAAGAATATTTTTAAAAAATTTCCTTATGTATCGCACATTATCCTGCATAACTACAACTGAAAAATCAACATCTTTACATTTACCATAATATAATTAAGGACATTTTCTAACTCGACGTGACAGTCGTGAGGTGTAACAATGCGTCGTTCATACACACGCAAAACTTTGGCTTCATTTCGTGCTTTCATAATCACAACGGTTTCTTTGCCAGGATACAAATTTCATTTCGGGAAAAAGTTTGTTTCTCTGCAACTAATATTCTTGTGTGAGCTGTATAGTAATGGTGGCAAACGTTGTGTGGCCAGTAAATTGTTTCAAGGGTAATCTTTATGGTAGAGTTGGTTGTGGTTCGAAATAAAATCTCAGTATTTCAAAACTTAATTTTTGTAGTCATGAAGAAAATAGTACAGCCGCGAAAGAAAACTGTTAAAAGTAAAGGATAAGTAACTTTAACACATGTTTGCAGTAAATCAAGGTAACCTCTTTGCTAGTTAAATACCTTCAAATACACTTTTTTTTTGTCATCTGACGTAGTAGAATGGTTAAGCTTCTTATACTTTTAATTTCAACTATCAGGCTCTAGTAAAAGTAATCTGAAACAAATATTGTACAGAAAACCAAAGCATCGCTTTTGATAAAAAATTAACATAAAAGAATGAACCGAGAGAGGTGACAATAGCACGTTGGACTACAACGTGGGAGGACCAGGGTTCTGTACCTGGCTCTGGCCGTCATAATTCAGGTTTTCCATTGGTTTATTGAAATTATTCAAGGAAAACGTTAGGATGGCTCCTTAATAAAGGCAACTGGCCAGATACTTTTCCAAGTCCTGTCCTTGTGCCAAGATGTGTAACCGCCTATAACGATCTCGCTTTCGACGAGAAGTAAGGCCCAATAAAAAAATTTAATTTATCGCACGACGGACCCAGATAAGATACTGCAAAATGTATACACATGAATAAAAAAAGCAACAAAAACAATAAAAATTTTACTGAAAATCCAAATGTTTTCATTCATATTCTTCTAGGGTTCTCTCTCCATACGTGTTTGTACTCTTTTACGTGCAGAAATTATTTAGTGGATGCATTTTCTGTTCAAAAAAGAAAATTCAGCGTTTTGTTTTCTTCATAGTGACATATTATAACTATTTTTCTATGCTATAACGTACAAAACGAAGACAAACTCGCGTACACAAATAAGCTCAGTCTGAGATAAAAATAAATTAGCAAATTCATGATAACTGCAGAACATGACAATGAAAATGTCTATAAAATTGTTACGGACTGAAGAACTCCAAGATCTAAACTGCAGCTGTAATAAAGTTTGGGAAATAAATTTTGCTAAACATACCTTAAAACTTTGTGAGACTTCAAACGTTGTTCATCCCAGTTAAATTTTCTGCAAGTTTATATATTTTTATGTGTAGTATTATTAATTTCAACAGTTGTTTTGCCGTAACTAAACGTATTGATTCCGCATTAACATCTTTGTCAACGAAAGATTACCTACAGTGGGCTGGGGTATTATCATAGTACAGGACGTTTTACAAAATTTTAACTAAAGCTGAAACGAATATATCTACCAATAGTCAGTATATATATAAACGTAAGTCCGAGCTTTGTTGCAGAGTTACCTGTGTGACTTTTGACATGCCTCAGTACAGCATCCAGGATCAGGCATGGTGTGCTATTGTTTATATACTCTGTGATACGTATAGTATATGGACGTGTCAGCAATTCAGTTATCATTTTTTGAAACATCCTGTACCTTGGTATACCGAAATAAGTATGGCTGGACTGGGAACCAAATCCGAGACTTACCGAATTCCTTTTTGTGTGGAATGTAGTCGACTCAAATATACTGAGAGTAGAGCACTAAAGTCACCCTGCTCTTCTGCGACAAAAATAACTGTACGCGGTTCGATTTTGAGCTATCCAGAATAAACTCACATGACATGGTTTTGTTGGTTTGGTTTGATAAAGTGCAGTATTTTGTTTCTCTTTTGTACTCCCAGTAGCTTAAATTATTTTATTATTATTTATTTTAGGGGGTTTATTAACGTCCCCCGGTTTTACGCACTTTTCAGGCTTAGTGAGAAACGGCTTGCAAACTAACAAAGAAAACGACACAAACATCCATGCCCATACCGGGATTCGAATCCAGGACCTCTCGCGCCATAGGCCGGCATGCTACCGACCACGCTACGAAGGCCGGCAGCTTAACCAATAAAAGGGTTACATTAATGCCATTTTTCAGTAAGTGATACTAAGTTTTATCTTGAACAAATATAAATGAAATAATCGGAAACACAAGTAACAGCAGAAAATATAATAAAAAAAGTCCAAGATGTAACACGATTTTCGTACTTAAAAGTCCATAAAACTGTTTCATAATTTCATCTATTGTCGAAACAGCAATGTGGCGTTGTGGCAAAGTAGTAGCCTTATATTATGACTCGGTTTCGATACTCAGTGCGACCATCTTAATTTACGTTATGATTCCTTAGTACATACCGTAGACGATTTCTTCGTGTATCATCACTGTTCAAAGGGAATGAAAACAAACCTTATAAATACGTAACATTCTTCCTAGTATAATGTTAGTTTAGCTACAGAATAAATATGACAGAGGAAGCTTTTCCATTATTGTTATCGTACAAGCTCTCGGGGCGTACATGAATATAAATGACACCTGGATTCCAGTTATTGGTATAAACAACAACTTTTAGTGCTTGACGCACTGTGATTAGTTTGTATATTTATTAAATATTTAAAATGTCAAACGCGACAATCCATGTCACAGCATCAGAAAATAACTAACTCTTGTCAGTAACGAAATAAGGAATCTTTTTAAACGTTGTTTTTGTATATGCTCTCGGGACGTACAGACATCTAAACAAAGCCATGCGAAATGTGAAGCATTGGTTTAAACAAGAAATTATATGAAATTTGATGAAATACTGTGATTTATTTGTATCTCAATATTTAACTAATAAATTGCAAATCTGACATTACTTACATGTCAATTTCATCACAAATTATTAAATAGAGCCTACCAAACTCTATAGTAACCAAATACACACGAACTCCGACACCATATCAATCCAAAGAGAAAACGAGCACGTTGAAAACCATGCCCTGAGGGGCCTTTTCATAAAATGACTGATATTAGAAGCTAATAACATAAGACTCATCGAAAGAAAACTAGTAGTTGTAAAAGTTATGTTTCATAAAGAAATTATTTAGTTCTGTATAATAAAAAATAGCAGCTACCTTTAAAAGTCTTCTAATTATAATATAATTATAAATTACAAGTACTATGTTTCATAAAACTAGATACTTATAAAACTTATAAGTAGTAGAAAGTGTCATATTATAAGCTTATAATATAAGTACAACATAAATAGTGTTTCAATAAATGACTTATCTAGTAGTAAATTCTGTTAAAATAAGTAAACATTTTATAAATTACAAGAGCATGTTAGCATGGTCGTAAGAAAAGCAATTATATTTCAGATTGTGGTATTGGTCTAATTACTTGCGTGTTGATTAGCACAATACAAGATATATAATGATTTACTCAAGTGACAGTAGGCAGATGAGCTAGTGATAAGGAGCGAAGACATTGTAGGGCGAGAACAGTGTACAGTTGCCTGCAAGAAGTCGTGAGTACAATGTATGTTTTAGGTTAGGTTAGATTTAGAGACATTTGCATATCTGTTACATAAAATAGAACACCTTACAAAAAGAAAAAAATGCTATAACATTCCATCAGCAACTTCAAATAGCCTTGCAATGGCCCAATATCATTACATAGGTGACATGTATGGTGTTCCAAAAGAATGTTGTGAGTGTAGTCAATACTCATACCGTATATGAACATGTGTGATGGCCAAATTATGTGGCTACAGTAAGTTTTAAGTTACACATTTTTCGTAAAAAGTTAATACATTTTGTCATTTTCTCTTTTTGCTTGTATGTTTTGGACATCTAACTCTAACAATAGTATCCACAGTAGAACAAGGTTATTAATTCCATAGACTATGTTGTTGTATCATGTAAAGATTTACATTTGTAGTAATAATTTTAGTAGTGATTTATGAGACTTATAATTTCTTTATGAAACAGATTTCTTTGAACTACTAAACTGATTTTTTAACTTCTAACTTCATTTTATACGTTTTTGCCTTTATGAAACAACCTACTTATGTTATGAGTTATTATTATGACAATACTTATACACTATTATCTGTTTTTCATGTTCATGAAACAGGGCCATGTCGCTTCTGTCACTACTTAATTTTTCTGTGGTACAGCATTATTCAAGATAGACTGAGTTACCAGAAACGTTCCAAGTAATTGTCTTCGCACAGCAACGTGATTCAATAGTCCTCCGAGCTAGAAGAACCATGACCTGTAGTAAGGTCATCCCAGCATTCACACCACTTATTTCGGGAATAGGTGGAAAATCGCAATCAGGACGACTGCACCGGATTCGAACCCGCATTCTATAGAATACGAGCGTAGTATTAACTCGTTCGATTCAAGAAGGAGTTATACAGCATGTAAAAAAATAGGCGGCTTACAGGATTATGTCACTCTTACACTGTGAGTTTATGAGTTGACAGTTACACCGATGCTTATATCAGAAACGCACACAGTAAATGTTCGAAATCACATTCTCTTGTTTCCTCACATACATGTACTAAGTCATACCACGCACTGTCGCACTATGTCAAATACCGACACATCTGCCATAGAGGATACTTGCACCAACATAATTCGATTATCTGACAATATTAATTTTATTGCCGGTTAGCTTGCAACACATTGAACTAATCATCCAATAATAACTCAAAAACTAAGGATTTTCATACCTATGCTTATATAAATCTTTTTTCTAACTTTGGGGAAAAAATTCAATGACTAAAATATTATTTCTGAAACATCCCATGTATGTTTGTGTGTATGTACATCGTGTATGTATGTATATATATGTATTTAAGTTTTAAGTGTTATATTATATCGTAGTTGTAAGTCTTAAGTTTTACATACCTATACTTTTATAACTTTTCTTATACATCAATACAACTAAACAAGTGAAATAATATAAAAGGTTCAATATCACAATAATAAAAAAACGTATCTTAAAAAAGTGTTATATTCGCTAATACATACTAAATATATGCTGTGTATAGATATTAAAACAATATTTTCATTAAAAATTAGAAACGTAAAAAGTATTTAGGATATGCTTCTCCGTGTCACAATGAAAACACGCGAATACCATAAGTCAGTTTAAAAGTTAAGTTTCTGTAGACCATTTACACTTATCACAGCTGTGAGGAAGGGACTGCCTACTAAAATGATTATTTTTCTTTAAACATGTTTAACTCAGAATAAAGCGACACATACAACTATTGCCTGTAAATTTACGTTTACAATAACTGGCGGGTACGACAGTGAACCAAAAACCGACTCATAATTGGCCGTGAAAGAAAAACATTAAGATAATCGCTTAGCTTCACTATTAGTGTGAATAATTGATACATTATAATTTACTGTTTCACTTTTCTTTCTCACAGACGTATCTGTTCCAGGGTATAAGGAAACAGTTTACGCAGTTCAGGAAAAAAAAATTGACTTGGTTCTTTATGTCGTCAGACCTTTCAAGGTTTAGTAAATGTAGTCTCGAAGCGCAGAAACAAAATACTTCGACCTTGGCAGAAACTTAATGCTTCGACCTTGTTAATATTGATGAGAGAGTGTATGTATGTGAATGTGAGGGAATTCATGTGTAAGAAAACTACAAAATAACATCCTAAATGTTTTTTATTTATTCGTAAGCCTATTTAAATACCTATTAAAGTAAATTCATGAGATTAGAAACTGTGTAATTAATATTGTAAAAGAAAAACATGGAGCGGTGACCCAAGCCTTTCACGCTCTGTACGACGAAGAGGTTTCAACTGTTAATACTGAGCTGGCACGAAACAGCTCAAAATGTATATTTTCAGGGAGGTATAAGGAAAGAACGTGGTGCCCAAAAAGTATAAATTAATGAAAAAATTTGGTTTCTACCAAAACAAATTATAGTTCGTGGGAGACAACACAGGGTACAGCGAGGAACATGATACCCAAATAAATTTGTGAAAAAAAATTCCTTTTCAAATTTTTTTAAGAATTATATTTATGACCCCTAACATAGTTTTGCCCCTTTAGCACTTTTCAAAATGTTTCCGTTTCAGAAATACTATCGCATTAAATTGAAAACTGCGCAAAGAAAGTTGCGGGAAGCAGCTAGTATACAGGCTGAGTATGAATAACACCGACAAACGCTGGCAGGTATTTCCTTACTAAAAAATAAGACGAAAATGTAAGAACCACTTTTCTCGGAATTGATTATTAAGGGAGCTTGCGCCCAAAAGTCAGATATTGAAATTATTCACATTTCCCGAGGTGAATGATCTCCGTTATACAAAACGCTATTCGCTTATTTGTCTCTTAATCACAATTAGTTTCTAATATATTTTGTTTAAATCATTTCAAAATCCGACTTTTGGGGCGCACAGCTCCTTTAGCTCCCTTAAAAACAATCTCGGTAAAAGTAGTTCTTACATTTTCGTCTTATTTTTTTGTAAGAAATAACCGGCCAGCGGAGATCGGTGATATTTATATTCACTCTGTATATATGTGTGTGTATATATATATAAATATAAATAAATATATATAAATAAATATATATGTATATACTTTAATATAATGCATTTTCGAGGGATTTTATTAACAGAAAAAGTATCCCACAAAATACTTAGGACTTTATTTTTTTGCCCAAACGTCTTGAAACATTCTTACGCATTGTGTGTGTATTCTGATCAAAACTAAGCTACACAACAATAAAAAATATATAATACGTAATAACGATATAACAATAAAATGTGGCTCTTCAACATGAAAGTTTAACATTCACAGCGCTGCATGAAACACAAGTTTTATTATGAAGTTCAGTAATTTGGTTGCACTGTTTATTCTTCTTGCGGTTAAGTGAATTATGCTGTACAGTGAATGGTTTTGGAGCATCAACACACACTATAAAAGTTGTCCACTGCTTTCGTATATCAGTCATTAGCAAGCATGATTTTACTTTCATACAATGGATTCAGATTTCAACGCATGAACAGACGGGAAAAATGTCAGCCATTTTCCAGCCAGATAACACTATCAAATATATATATATATATATATATATATATATATATGATTCTCTGAATATGTACCACCATTTTTATGCTTCATACCATCGTTTATATCAATATTTATTACGGTACGTATAATTTAGAACACATAAAATATTGCATATATGTAACTTAATAACAATGAACAAGATTTTAATAATAATTTGTGGTTATTGAAGGATCTTGCTAACTTAATTTTTAGGGATCTGAATCCTTTCTGTAACATAAATTTTTTAATTTAACGTTCCGTAATTCTTAAGGGAAACATAACTTAGGCATAATAAAGTATAGGTAATTGAATGTACATCGGTAGGAATTCATTGGTAAATATTGGAACAGGCATCGATAGTTTGTTATAGACCCGAGCACTTTCTAGCGGGAGAAAAGCTTACTGTCGAAATTAAAGTTAACATTTCGGCAAGATATTTAAGTCCATATTTAATTTCAAGATTCATCCTGTCAAATTTAATACGTTTTCAATACAGTAATTAGGCTGCTACACGTTTTAGTATCTTACATAGAATAAATATACAGGAAAATAAAGTGCAAGTATGTTATTACAGAACACTGAGTGCATTCACAATTTATATTGTGTTTGAATTTAAAAACTGAAACTTATTAGTTACTTTGTGGAGAAAAGACTATCTGCTTACAAAATATTTAATAATCACTAATATAAAACGTAAAACTCAAATAGAAAGTGGGGAACCAGTCTAATGCAGCAGTGAATGGAAGTAACGTTAAAGCATGACAAGACAAGAGGTATGTAAAATACGCATATAATAAATATCGCAGAAACCTAAGCACATGCATCGTAAAATATAATTATATATTAAAGTTAACAATTACCACCAAATTGACAAATAACTCTAAGAAATTAACATATGTAAAATGTTCAGTTGAAGATCAGGAAATCATACATCAAATGCACTTTAAATCCGTTAATTAACAGGTAGAACATGGTGTGTATAAAAGTAGGTCTACGGACTACAACATGGATAGATAAAATTAGTGTTATAGCAAGTTATTTTGAACATTTTATATCTTAAAAATGAACGACGTACATTAAAATAGTCAGTCTTATAAACCGAAAGAAATAAAAAAATCCAATTAAAAAGAAATATTTGGCATTTGCCCTTCAGGAGCATAATTTCGTTTAAAAAAATAAAACTGTAATATGTGTTTAAGAGTAAGACACAATCATAAGTCATAAAAGACAAATGACTTGCTTATGCCAAAGGAAAACGAATTTGTATATGGTATCGCTTAAGGTGCATCTCTGTTGACTTCTTGGAGTTATTGTATCGCTTGATGCATGTAGCATCCATTGTTCACCTGAGTGGTATTTTTACATACCTATTACCATATTATCATGCATGAACTTTAATTCCCTTCATTGTTTCATATAACAGGTTACCCACTCCTTATATGTTTTACGCTTTCCTGTCATGCATCTTAAGTATTTTGTAAAAAGACAAGTCCTTTCACCACACAGTAGTTTGTTAGTTTCTTTAATTCCCTTCATTGTTTCATATAACAGGTTACCCACTCCTTATATGTTTTACGCTTTCCTGTCATGCATCTTAAGTATTTTGTAAAAAGACAAGTCCTTTCACCACACAGTAGTTTGCTAGTTTCAGTTTACAAATGCAGACAATCTTTGCTCACCTTACTTCCTCTAATGTCGACAAATTACTACACTTACCATTAGATTTTAATTATTCACCACAGTTTCAATTTGTCAAAAATTTAAAAGCTTTTTATGAAATATCCCTTTTTGTTACTATCCTGAGATATCATCATGTTTTCTTAATGGTCTTTTTAAAGAAAACATTTGTAACGTGTGCCTATTACAAAGAAAACTGCATACTTCCCTGAATCTATCACTTCTTATACAATATATACATCTGCATTCCAAAGCTGGCTACCTTAAAATAGAGAGCAAGAAAATAGATTTTATGATTTTAAGACTCAAAAATTACTCTTTAGTGACGACAAATATGATTTTATATGCAAATAAACCTGTCAGTAAAGTAACTTCTATCATATAATTTTATCGTGATTTCAATAACATAATGACATATTTCTTACTTCGTAAAGAAATTTAATAGTAATAAATATTCCATAGAAAATAATTCATATAGACTCAGGTAAAATATGGGTTTAATACATAAATAATATAGTTGACACAATTAAATTTCACCAATTACTAACATACCAAACCAATATTCTTACACACTGCTAGTTAATTGTCACCGAAGGACGCGGGAGCCTGACAAGGAGCATCTTAAATGCATCATGTTACTTCAGTTTTGGCCTTAACAGAAATGACATGAGATCTACGTCATTACTTACTCACACCTTTTGCGATCTAGAAACGGTTACAGCAAGATATTTTGTTGTAGAGAATGTAACAGGGGCAAGGTAGAAAACAAAAAATTAAAGTGAGCTGATTTTGTGTCTATAAATCTTGCGTTTGTTTTAAGTGACACATTAATACAAATCTCTACGTGTTACATAAATACTTGACGAGACTAGCAGTCTAAGATGCGCTTTCTTACGTCTTTAAGGCAAAGACAGTAAACTAGTTACTTTACTTCCTATTCTAAAAGTAGAAATAACACAAACATCACAGGAAGAAAGGCCCATAAAGATGATTATGCCAACAATATATAAAATTGGAACATATCAGTTTCTGGAACATATATGTCAATCGAAGAAGTTCTTAGACAGAACATGCATTGTATCTTCAGGGAGTCTGGAGTGTTGTTTGTTGTTTGTTCTTGACTGGAGGAGTCGAATCCCTCTGGAACACGAGCTTCTCCAGCGCCCTCACTGGAGATTCCAGGAGCACTGTCAGCACGAATGACAGAGCGAAGGAGAACATGAGATCACCCATCAGCATCCACAACTGCAGGGGAAAAACAATGCATCTATCAATCTGCACTTCCTTTCAATTCAACTGTTTGAAATTTGTGATATATTAAGGATCATAACAAAGGCTTCGACATTGTAAGCGAAACAAATTGACCCATATACACTACCTGCACATGGGACAAGTCTATTTTCTTGACTTATAAATTTAATATGAAAGGTACTGTCAGAAATTTATTCTTAAGAGACACTCTTTGACAGTTGTATTAGTTTTTGAATTAACGGTTGAAGGCCAGCGTGTCTATGTTAGGAAATAATTAACAACTGCAGCTCTCATCAACTGTATAAGGTAGAAAAATACTAAATAAAACACAATCCCGAGCAAAATGAACCATACAAATTGCAATCACACAGAACCTACTCACATCACATACACAATCACAAAACACACACACAATACATACAAAACCTCATGAAACACTAACTTCATCCAAACTGCACACACGTAACCACACGCACAACATGCTACCACATAAACAGATGACACACACGCTTTAAACGGACGCTTATGCATGTCCTTCTTGTAGAACAGGGCCAATATATATTTTATAAATAATTTTAATGTAAACAATTTAAATTAAAATAAGAATTAATAAAATATATGTCAGGAACTAAAAAGCAAGAACCTTAAACTGTGTTGGCTATGAAATTGTGTTGTAAGAAAATGGCTTATTTGTAAAAAAAATCATGAAATTATTGGCATAGAACCAATTAAAATTGGCATTAAATTATTTCAACGTGTATCAAAATGTACGAATTTTTTTTTAAAAAGAAAAACAGTAACAAATCGGTTTAAAAAACCGCACATATGTTAACCGGAAAATTAATTGAACCGTGGAAATAAATAGTTTCCATATTCTAAAACTATTGTGAGATTTTTGGTAAAACTGTATTCTAATTTATTATAATAACGTTATTTTTAAAAATCAAACTTATTTAACTAACTAATTATGTTGCAAAATACTCCCACACAAAAAGCAAACAAAATATATTTATGATTATATAAATAACATTGTTGCGCAAACGTCGGTTAATAAATATTAATAAATAAATATCTAGCGAAAACTTGGAATTTAATTTTTCTTAATTTTTACTATTATCAGTGGTTGTTTCACACTAATTTGAACAAATATGGTTTTTATTACTAATAAATAGTACATTATTTAAAAATATCACATATTCGTAGTTAAGACAGTAGAGAATTCTCATCTGGAAATATTACAGTACTGTTGGTAAAGAGAACTGAAAAATACAAAACAACCGAACAATTATAATATTTAAAGACTAGTGAAAAAACTAACTTACTAAACTGTATACTGTGTTACAGAATAAGAAAAATGTTATATGAACAATCAAACTATATTAACGACTGTTGAAATAAAATACATTAATACTAAAGCATTTGAACTATAAAAAACGAATGTCACATAGAAAATCAACCCTATGGAAAGTCATTGCTTGTGTTTTGTGATACACAACTAAAAAAAAATATGAAAAAAAAATTAAAAATCATAAACCATCTACGAATAAATTTGATTTACTAGTCAAAAAGGTTTATTCCTTACAACAGAAATGTAAACTATAAATACAATTATTCTTCAACACAGTCTTTGAGAATGCGAATAATCACCTATCTTAATTTTTTGGTTATTATGTTGAGACACCCTGCGTCTCGGAGCTGTGAGCAATTGCCGTGGCTTGGCCTGCTGACGTCACGGATGTGGACAAAAACTTTAAAGTGGCTTTTACGAACGCATTATATATATATATATATATATATATATATATATATATATATATATATATATATATACAGGATGTAAGGAAATTAATAGCCCAAACTCCGGGAGGTGATTCCTCATGAAAAATGTAGTCGACATTATATAGGACCTTTTAAAAAAAGTGAATATTAAGGGCGGAATAAGCCCTTGAAAATCGAGTTTGAAAATCGTTTTTTGTCAAAAATTAAAAAACAGTTAGGAGTTAAAATACGATACTTTGAGTGGTGTTACGTATTATTGATATCCTAAATGTGTAAAAGTTTCAGCCTTCTAATCGTCCCCTTTTATGAAAATAATAGGGGTTGCCTCCCTTATATCGCATAAAATTACGTTGGCGATACAGTTTGTGAACATTACATGTTGTCTTATTGGGCTGTACACCGTAAGGAACAAAAAAGTTCCTCTTGTCGCAAATGCCTAGAATGCACCGTTTACCAGAAAATGCACACAGTTGTTCTGTACCTGATAAGTAGGCAAAATGTGTTACATACGCTAAGAAACGGATATGTACTATGCTCTCTGGAAAATTCAACCCGTGATGTAGTTGTTGAAGCATGTCGCAAAATGCAGAGTCATAAACGTAAAAACAAAAAGATGCCCATTCGTGACTCGGTTAATTTGGCAACAACTGTTGTTTAGCAAAATGCACCGAACGTGATTATTTTTAAGACAGGCATCCGCGAAC
Source organism: Medauroidea extradentata (assembly GCA_003012365.1). NCBI lineage: Eukaryota > Metazoa > Arthropoda > Insecta > Phasmatodea > Phasmatidae > Medauroidea > Medauroidea extradentata. Next base: position 11,458 of record PNEQ01021582.1, on the reverse strand, counting down.
GTTTAATTCGCTAAGAAATAAATAATATCGTATCGGGGATGCACCCTAGGGCCGGGGATAACTCCAAAATGGTTGGTGACATTCTGATTTTGGGCCTGTAGGCTGTCATCATCTCTGCATTGTGACAATGGAATGAGACCGTACGAGGGAGCGTTGCCGGAATAAAAGGGTTGGGAAACGGGAGTTCTCTGAGAAAACCTGCCGACCAGCGACCACTTGCGAAAAACTGGGGTTGTAATCTTAAATGGTGTCATGTACCGGATATGTCTCGAGAATACGCTACTTGAACTGCTAGACAATACACCACTGGTAGTCCTACAAAATTTGTGGTTGTAGTCGAATTGTGCGCCGCCTCAATTCTCTTGTATTAAGCGAAACTTCTTAATTACAACATTTCGATACATATGTATTGACCGCGGTGGACCTGTTGCATTGCCACCCCGATGCCCTGATCTATATCCTCTGGACTTATTTATGTGGGGGTACATGAAAAGTGCTGTGTACCAGGCCCCAATTGTGGACGAGGAGGACTTGGTAGCAGGACTCGCCACTGTAGCAGGCAATGTGCGAGATTTCCCAGATATCTTTGAATGTGTGCGTGGGTCTCTACTGCGTGAGATGAGACTGTGCTGCGAATGTGGAAGAGGTCATATAAAACACATCCTGTGATTTAGGCAATCAGTTATGGATTTTTCTGATGTACTGTAAAGCTATTGATATATCGCTCCTACTGTGAACGCAACTTCGCACACCCTTCATTTCTAGGCATTGTGCACCAACATTTTTACATATCATAGTATTGTGAAATTTAGGACAGACAAATTTGTAGGCCTTGTTCATAAGGCCATACCATTGAATAACGTGCACCATACGAAGCATCTGTGTGATTATTTAAGACAACCCCTGTCATTTTTTAAAGTATACAGCAGACAAAACGTCCTGGCCGCAGAGTTGTCATTTCACAGCATTTCGTTTTTGTCATTCATCGGCATTTATGGGGGCCACTATGGTCCAGTGGTCAGGACCATATCCTCCCATCACGACGATCCAGGTTCGATTTTCACTGGGTTCGATCCCCGGTGGATTACAGCCCCAGTTTTTTGCAAGAGGGAATCGTGTGGGACGATGTCGCTGGTCGGCAGGATTTCTCAGAGAACTCCCGTTTCCCCAGCCTTTTATTCCAGCAACGCTCCCTCTTAGGATCTCATTCCTTTGTCACAATGCAGAGATGATGGCAGCCTACAGGCCCAAAATCAGAATGCCACTAACCAGTTTGGAGTTATCTCTGCCCCTAGGGTGCATCACTCATACGATAGTATTTATTTCTTAGCGAAATACGTACATGACATTAGAATGTACTGAAGTATGTTCTGTTGTTTATGAAGTTCGCGCATGCCTGTCTCAAAAATAATTACATTTGGCGCATTTTGCTAAATTACATTTGTTGCCAAATTAACTGAGTCACGCATGGGCATGTTTTTGTTTTTACATTTATGACTCTGCATTTTGCGACATGCCTCAACAACTACATCACGGGTTGAATTTTCCAGAGAGCATAGTACATATCCGTTTCTTAGCGGATGTAACACATTTTGCCTACTTACCAGGTACAGAACAACTGTGTGCATTTTCTGATAAATGGTGCATTCTAGGCATTTGCGACAAGAGGAACTTTTTTGTTCCTTACGGTGTACAGCCCAATAAGACAACATGTAATGTTCACAAACTGTAACACCAACGTAATTTCATGCGATATAAGGGAGGCAACCCCTATTATTTTCATTAAAGCGGACGGTTAGAAGGCTGAAACTTTTACACGTTTAAGATATCAGTAATACGTAACACCACTCAAAGTATCGTAATTAAACTCCTAACCGTTTTTGATTTTCTGACAAAAAACGATTTTCAAACTCGATTTTCAAGGGCTTATTCCGCCCTTAATATTAACTTTTTTTAAAAAGTGTCTTATATAATGTCGACTTTATTTTTCATGAGGAATCACCTCCCGAAGTTTGGGCTATTAATTTTCTTACATCCTGTGTATATATATATATATATATATATATATATATATATATATATATATATGTATATATATATATATATATATATATATGTAGTTACGATCTTGGTTCCGCAACCATTATAAAATGAAAATGTATATTGTGATTTATAGTAATTTATATTGGACTGTAATCAAGAATTTGTATTTTCATATGTATATTTTAATAGTTAAGTAGTTATTTGTTTAGCGATTTGTGTGATATGCCGCAGTGGTCTCGAAGGTTGTCATCACATTGTATTCGTGGACAATTATTTTTCTTCTTATGATCTGTTCAGTAGCTTGAAGTTAAAAAGTCAAATATATGCTTGTGGAACAATTAACCCTAGAAGAAAACACCTACCTTCACTAAAGGACGGGAAACAATTTGAAAGAGGCGAGTTTGACTCTCGTGTATGTGAATATGGAGTGGCTGTGTGCAGATGGAAGGACAAGAAGGCAGTAAACATGATTTCAACATGTCATGTTTCATCAGACGTTTCTTCTGTCAACCGCCAAATGAAAGATGGAATTAAAACAACCATCAAGTGCCCTCAGGTTTTGAAAGACTACAACTCACACATGAATTTTGTTGATAATTTTGATAGCTTCAAATCAGAGAAAGCAAGAAGCGGTGGATGAGATAGTTTTTTTTAATTTCATGGACTGTTGTGTTACGAATGAATTTATAATGCACAAGGAACTTCCTGTAGAACAATTTACAAATGAAGATTTTCGTCGGGAGGTCTACAAAGGGTTGCTAGCTCCCAGAATGTGCTGTTTGCAGTTCTAGGAAGAATCCAGTTCGTATTGTGTTGATGTGCATAGTATGTAAAGTGCCTCTATGCCTTAGAGCAGGAAAAGAATGTTTCAGACGTTATCACAGTAAATAGCTGAAATGCTATGGCAAGATAAAGACAGTAGAAAATGTGTTGGTTATATATAAAACATAACAGTACTGTATGTTGAAATTGATTGCGTAGTGGGGCTGTGTTTAGTTGTCTAACCACATTTCATGTTCATTGATTATGGTTGTTTTTAAGTTACTTTTGCTTTTGATCACAATGGTATGTATAAAGAGAAATAAATATTTAATTATAAGTAAGTTTACATTAAGTTGTAAATTTATTCTGATCTGATACTCTCGGGTATATTTTTGCTCATTTTCCCGCCCTTCACAGTTATTTTTTTGATCAAAATTTCTGCTCTTCAACGAGTTAGTGAAACGTTCAAACGTCCAGCAGCGAAACAATGTCTGCCCCTTTTGAATGATGAAATGTATCATTTCAAGGTTGGCGGGATGTTGGTTTGTGTAAACGGAGTATATATGTGAAGTACCCATCTTTGTAAGTTTTTATAACTAAACATAGATGCAATTCGAGTCACCCGCACTGCTGACTACAGTAACGCTATGTTGGCAACCCTGATGCTGTAATGCTGGAAACTACCATGATACAGTTGACTGTAAGAGTTGGGGGCTTTGCAACAAGTTGCTTCGTAATTGTATTTGTATTTAGTTTGGTATGGGGTATTCTTGTTGCCAATCTATGCTACCGCCATTTTCATCACAATATTTTTATTTTTTATTTGTACCAGATATTTTTTTTTCTTATTTCAGACACACAATGTGACCGAATTTGGCTCTTATGAAATTTAGTTTTCTCTCATAGTTTTCGCGTAATGGCTTGTTAAATTCATATTTTGCATGTTTTCGTTTTAACGACTACACTAAAATCAACAGATATACCAAACTAAAAAAAATCACAGTGGATAAAGATATTTCAGTCTACAATGACATGCTCATGAAAATAAATAATAAAAATTATTTGAATTAAAAAAAAAATGCTGAAACTAAAAATAAAAATTTAAAAAATTCAATAATTTTTTTAAAAATACAAATAATTTTTATTATTTAATTTTATGAGCATGTCATTGTTGCCTGCAATGTCTTTATCCACTGTGATTTTTTTGAGTTTGGTATATCTGTGGGTTTTAGTGTAGTCGTTAAAACGGAAACATGCAAAATATGACTTTAACAAGCCATTACGCAAAAAATATGAGAGATAAAAAATTTCATAAGAGCCAAATTTAGTCACATTTTGTGTCTAAAATAAGAAAAAACATCAGGTACAGATAAAAAATTTAAAAATGGTGATGAAAATTGCGGTAGACCGCGCCCTTAAATATCATTCATCATCGTATATTTCGTACACAATTCAAAGTAGTCTACTAGACAACAGCAAAACAGCATTATACTAGATACACTGGAATATTGCATGATACTGGTGTGTTCTTCTTAAACAGCGCAATATCTTTTGGTTTTTATGTTTAGACGTCAGTTATGCGGATAGAATTAAGCTGTTTGCAGGCGAATCACAACTGTTTAGTCGTGGCACCTTGGATAAGCAATTACTCAGTCAAATATGGATACTAGAAAATCGAAAGAAGAACGTCAATAATCAAAATCACGAAAACGTTAAATGTAAAATTAGCAAACAGCTTATTTTTTCCACGATAGTTCAGCGTCCCTAAATCTAAGTGATTAAAGTTCTCCAAGCTCGAGTAAACAGTTGGTAAAGTGAAATATTACAAATGTATTTGTCTATGACCTACGTGTTCTCGGATGTTAAGTGTTGTAGGCTGTATATGACAGATAATTTTGTAAAAAATGTTAAACTAAGGCAGGGTGATGGAAACATAATGGAATGTGACAACATAACAGTTGATTTACGTAACGAGATATCAGGGTAGTAGCAATCAGATTTCTGTATCACCAGCATCACATTATGTTCTAGTATTATACTATAGTCCTCTTTGCTGAGGGGGAAATCCAAAAATGGCCAAAGTTATCATGTTGAAAAACCCAGTAATGTGTTGACAAATTATTTAAACATATCAACAGTTACCACTACGTAAACAACAACCCCGTTACCAAACTGTCAGTTATGCTCCCATTACGACTAATGTTAGGGCAATGTAAAGGTGCGTGCAAACATAAATAAAAAAAAAAAACGGAAAACGAATTTGATCTACTTGGCTTAAATCAGTGGCGTTGTTTTGTCGACTAGTACACCGTTAAATACCATACACCAATATATACAGGAACAGCTAATAAATTTCATATTTCTGGAATAAGTAATTTTAAACTATTGTAAAAACTAAAACTGCGAAATAATAAAAATACATTTATACATTTTTAAATGAAAAAAAAAATCACATTCTATTCTTTGATATCGAATTACAGAAATTATTTCATTAAGTGTTTTTAGTGTTTAATATTAAATAATTTTTTTAGTTTACCTAGAATAAAGAGTACCAATTTGGTCAATATGGATTTCAAAATTTTAAAACATTTGCCATTTAACAGTTGATGTAGTTTCCATGCTGAATTATTGGAAAATTCGATACTGTAATATATAAATACCTAAACTACCTGAAAATCTCAGCCTACTCATCTCCAACTGTAGCGGTCTAGGTTCCTAGTTGTCCCTAGCAGATCCTAGCTTAATGGTTTCTTGCCCGTCAGTTCCTAGTGGTTCCTATAGCTTAGTGTTTCCTAGTCTAGCTGTCCCTAGGCTATCGATTATTACTGTAGCGGTTTTCTAACAGTTCGCAGCAATTCCTAGCTTAGCAGTAGGTAGCCTAGCAGTTCTTAGCTTAGCGATTCCTAGCTGTCCCTAGCTTAGCTGTTCCTAGGAGTTAGTAGCTTAGGGATTCCTAACTTAGAAGTTCCTAGCCTAGCTGTTCATAGTGGTTCCTGTTCCTAGCTTAACGGTTCGTAGTGGTTTCTAAGGTAATGGTTCTAGCCTAGCTATTCCTAGCGGAATGTAGGACGGTGTCTTTGCCGGCAGATTTTCTCAGGACGGAGTAAGACACACCTATGTCTCATTTCATGACATCCATCCCTGTAAACGGCTGTCCAACATGCTTGTTTACTTTCTCCGGTGTAGCTAGGCTCTTCTGAATTATATCTCAAATATTTTACTCTGCCTGAGTCAGAATATAGTGTATGGATAAACATTTACACCAGCGAAAAATAAAAAAATAAAGTTGTAAATTTATCACAACTATCATAGGTGTGTGAAGAAATTAGGCATGGAAACTTTTCCTATTAAGTACATCAGTGGTAGCATTTCTATACATTTCCCGGAAACAGTACAATATTTCATAATATTATATCAGTTGCCAGGAAAAAAACAATGCTCAACAAATGTTCTTTTCAAAAACTTAATTATAATATGCACGTCGTACTGTATACGGGTGAAAAAATGCTGCAAACATGACGGGTACTCACTGTGGGGAAGACTCCAGTCTGTATAGATGTCCTTAGGCTAGCTATGGTGTAGATTTGGCCAATCAAGTGTACCAAGTAAACACCGTACACTAGTTTACCAAGAACTCTGAACACCTTCCACTGAGCCAAGTCCATCAGGAATCCTGCGAAAACAAGCCGCAATCAACTACTAGTTATCTGGAATACAAGAAGGACATACATATCGTTTTTGAAAAGTTGGGTATCAAAGAAACTGTTCTTTTACTAGCCACGTATTTCGAGAGAAGAGATCATATTATGTGATTTTATCAAAATGATTATTCGATAAATTGTAGTTACAAGGAAAGCCAATGAAATAGACCAATGCTAAATTAAAGTAATATTTTAATACCAGCAATCCTTCTGGTGGATGACTCACATATTCTAAAATTACAAGCAATTTCTTGTTACATTCAATGCAATTTATAAACTAGTAGATTGAGTTGTTAGCATAGTTTATGTACCCAGAAGTGTTTACGTATTTACAAAAAGACATGTGCCCATCGGTACGGCTATGTACATGATAATCAAATGTGTATTCACTTTGACGTTTCGCGCAAAAATTATTTACAGTACACCCAAAGATTGTGCGATTCTGGAAAACATATTGCGAATGTACCATTAATTGTTAAGTTTCATGTACATCTTAGAGTAGTGCAAATTAGTAACGTAAGGAACAACATTGATTAACTATTAAATTGGTCCGGGGGTTTCATTACGAACTATTTCTTACTGCGGTTAGTTAAGGAACACCCAAAACGGCGACTTCACTTAGCTCCCGTACTTTGCAATAGGCAGGGCCACCCCCTACATTTAATGAATGTCCCTACCTAGTTAGCTACTGAAAATATTATTTATTCCTATTTTTTTTGTTGTGAAATTTTAGGTCTCACATCCAAAAATATGTTTTGTTGTTGTTTTATTTTTATTAATTTTCGTTCGTTATTATTCTTCAACCCTGATGTCTGTGTTGGCGACGCCTGAAGGTTTGACGAATAGCTGCGAACGATGAGGCGTTGTGTGGAGATTTGAAGAGTCTTGGCCGAGCAATGTTGCACGTATGGAGTAATTTTTTATTCCTGTCTCGCAAGCACAGGATGCTAGCGCCATCCTTATTGTTTTATATAGTATTTGGACGGCCAAGTTAAGATTGTAAGCTAGGGTGTCCATAGACATTTGAGGAGGAGTCTATAATGCCGAAATGTAATTACATTTTTAGTTCGCAAGATTTGAAGACGGCAACGTCGGCGGCTTGGTGACGCCATTTCCGTGAGGACTGTGATTGGTATGACGCCGTTCTGTTTTACCGCACCAGATATTTCTAGACTATGACTTTTTGCGTTTTAAACAGAGACAATATTTGGATAGAACTGAAAATTAATTTAATTTAAGAGGATAAACTATTATTTTCTGATTTACTAGGATTTTTAACCAGTGGTCTTGTTTTTTATCTAGACTCTCAAGCCTACCGCTCAGAAAGAGATAGAGACTAGTCGCGGACATTTTAAAATATCTTATTTCGTGTTGTGTACAAGAGTAGAGACTTACTACAGAGTTAAGATTTTTGAGCATTTAAATAGGAGAAACATTCTTAAGAACTCTGCAATTAAACCCTTGAAATTACGTTTGTTGCAATCAAACCACACACGGTAATTTCTACTGAAATGATACTTTCTTTGATATTTGATACACATTTCAGATAGTTGGAAAAACATCTAAATTATTCACTTTACTTGTGATACCTTTGTACCTGAAAACAGAATATTGTATTTTAATTGTGCTTTGAATAAACGCTGTTATGAGTTTTCTTGTTGTTTTTCATGCGTTCGGGACGTTGGGGCTGCGGTGCATGGCCTTCCCAACCCTGAGCGCTGTCCTAGTGATTTTGGATACTGTGTCGCCTGCTGAGAGCTCGCCCGCCGTACAGTGCTGTGTCACTGTTTGCCTACCGTCCAAGAGGACAGCCGTTATTGGGAGACGTTGCTGCGCCTGTACCAGTCTGGAGGCATTTTTCTCTTCATCATGGTGGGTGTCGCCTGATGCTTGGATTTGGTTCTCCAGCTGTCACGTTTTCTACTGCCCTGCTACTGTTGTGGCGGCTTTCTACTGGACCTGCCACCCGGGACTGAGTTTGCTTCAGCAGTGGCTGAAGTTTGGCTGTCGGAGTTTGTATCGTGGCGTACGCACGTTTCATAGTTTGGTACCAAGAAGTTGCAGTGTCTATGCTCAAGAACGTTTATAAACTTTGTAATTGCCCTTTGGTAACGTCGAAGGACCAATGCATAACGTAGGCCTCATTTAAAGACAGCTTCGCTGTTCTACTTTACTGCAGTGCCCCCGAGAAGAAGGTGATTGGGCAATTTTAAACTTCCCTCGGCTGTTCTCAGGTTGGGAGGCCCCCCTTGTCGCGATACTATTTAAGGCAGTGCCACAGAATATTTAGGAATACAGAAGTTAAATATGTGATAGGACAGCGAACTCAGTCACACACGCTAGTAAAATGGCTTCCCTGGCCAACAACATGGCGGAAACGCCTACGGCCAATCAGCGTAAGGCGGCTGCCTTGCTAGCCGATAGCCAGGCCAAATGTAAACCTGCCCTAGTATGCAGGAGCCAAACAAACTCGGGAAGCCAATAAGCGGCGAAGTTCGCCAGTATCAAAAGAGCCGCCACGTCATTTCACTTCTGTATAACTATTTAGTCTGTGGCAGTGCCACCGCCTCGACGTAACGCATTTTTCCGTCAGATAGTCAGGAAGGAACGTCCCTGCTGTTCAACGTTTACGACTTGCAGACAAGGTACGTGACAGCATAATGGTTTAATTCCAGTTTAGTCAGGATTTGTCATGTTAATATTTGTTGGTATATTTGTATGGCCGGATAGAAGTTGTTTGTTACCGAGCCATAGTGTTGGGTTTTAACGTTAGTATACTGCGCATTGATTGAGCTTGTTGTCATTTTGAATGTTACCCCACACGTTGTTTATTACATTTAAGTATTACTTGCCACATACCTTGTTCGCACATACATTCAGTTTTCATGTCATTCATATTTAAATTTAATTGGTTGCTAAATAATTCAGCGTTTGTTCTTTGTAGTTCCACGAAATTGATATCGAAATATTGTATTCTGCAGTGATGTTTTCATAAATGTTGTTTATGGTATCAAGTTATGTTTTCCTAAAACGAACTTTCATTTAGTCATGCATCTCTGGCATACGTGTACGGAAAGACTCGCGCATTCTAAACTTAATTCATGACTGGTAGACCGGTTACAATACTAGAACACTTTTAAAGCTTTTTATTTAATATTTTCTTTACTTCGGCCGTAAATTCTTAACGTTAAGGATGTGGCAGTACCTAAACTGACAAGCTTATAAAATAAATAATTTTCAGTATAAGTCAGAATCTCTTTACTGAATTAATATTCTCTTATCATTAAAAATATTTCGACTAAATAAATATCTGCTCTGTTTAATCTGTTTATGTTGGGTTATTGTTCTTATGAAGTTGAAAGCACTAGCAATTGATTAGTGAAAACATACGCGTGATGAATAATCTCTACATAAATCTATTAAGGGTTCATGTGTGATTTCATGGCAGATTTATCATAGAGTGTTTATGCTGCACCACAGTACACAACACATTATAGTGTATAGTATGACAGAGCATTATACTCCATATAACACACGTTATCTTAGGACATAACTTTCAGCTCATCACAAGAAAAATATAGTATGTCAGTAATTATATGCAATTTAAAATATGCAAAGCAATTTCTCGCACGATAAATGATATTTTTTAATAAGAATGAAAACCATAAGGGATTATGCAGATTTCCGTGCTTAACGAAAAAATATTAAAACATGAATAAAAAGCAAAGGAACTAAATATTATGTTGTAAAATTATTGGATTACCTGTACGTTTAATACTAATAAATAAAATACGTAATTTTTAGATTACTGTTTGTCGGAAAATGAAACTACCCTCAGTAAGTACATTGCGCCGTACACAGAATAACTATAATTTTTTTAAAATTTTCTTCGTATTAAATGTAATATATTTTTTGGTATAATAATTTGATGCGCAATAACAATGCTCTGCTAACACCATGGATTTTGGTCGTTTCGTTTCCCGAAATGCATTTGAAGTACTGAATTTCCTGAGTTGCATAAAATGCTGTGTGTAAGGAATATCAGAAGTAAGCTGAGATTTTGTATGTCGTGACAAATCTATGCATATAATGCATGTATGTTAAATTTAAATCTGAAGGTCTATTTTATAGACACTTTCTTAAATTCTATAGAATTTTTGTTACAGTAAAAGTATACCTAAAGACGCATGATGTAATGAGCATCTAATGTCATGCGTTTAAAAATTCTTTGTTTTCAATAATAGTGAAATAATAATGCCGAGTGTTATATGCAGATGTATACGGACTTCTGGTTCTTGAACAACTATCCCACTAAGTTGAATAATTTGATATACCGTAATTGTAATGACATATGCAGTCCCAGCCCTCATCGACATGAACATCTTTAATAAAATTAAAAACAATATGTAGCATATACAAGATACGGATAAGAAAACAAGTTGTAAACGACGATTCATTCATTTGAGACGTCTTACCCAAAGAGCCGAACGTTGCTACCAGAATGGAACCTCCTATGGACAATCCGAACGTCACCCTGCTGAGAGAGGCAAACAGTCCGGATTGTATGGGCGTAGTTGATGACCCAGGCCTGTAAAGAGGGTAGGCAGCCAAGATGGTGCCGAACATAACCACCTTCAGCACCACGAAGCACAGCAGTGATGGTAGCTGCAACAATGGAAGTTATTCTCACCAACATTGAGCCCCGGTCTTTCTAGACACCAGACATTGTCAGGCACATATCACTCGGAAAACTAAAATAGTGTTACAAGTTTGAGAGCACAAACTTTATATGTGGGCAATTCCCATGAGTTCTTTGGGATAGAGGTCTTATAATTACAAATAAAAGAGTTAAATTAAGTACTGGATTTAATAGCTCACAAAGCTACGAAATACACAAAACAGTAATCAACTAGAACTCTCACAACACAATTAGTTATGCACACAATTACTCC
>PNEQ01021578.1:0-20769 GCA_003012365.1 Medauroidea extradentata | reverse complement strand
AGGGCCGAATTCGGAAAATATATTTTAAATGGTACTTGGGATACTTACAAAAGCACCAATTTAAAGCAAAGAGTACTTCGATATCTCGATTGATTCGATAGATATGGAAGGATAATCGAAAACACATTTCACGTATTTTCACCCCTTTAAATAAAGAATTTCGAAACGATTTTGAGTCCTGCCATAGACATTTGTAAAAAAGTTAAAATCACGACGATAGCCAATTGTGTTTCAAAGATAAAGACGATTCATTAAAAACACATTTTAACCCTTTTTACTGTCTGGGGGTCGAATTTAAAAAAAAACATAAAACTACTTTTTGGGTATTTACGTAAGCAATATTTTGAAGTGAATATCAACTCTCTATCCCGAAGGGTTCGATAGATATCAATAGTTGATTGGAAACACATTTAACGTCTTTTCAGCCCCTTAAAAGTTGAACTTCGAAAAATCCTTATATTGGCTAATATGCATTTTTATGAGTGTCCTATTAAAGTAAAAATCATCATGATAGGCCGTCGGGTTCGAGCTCTATCGACGTTTCTTCGGAAACACATTTCACCCCTTTTCACCCCTTAGAGGTCGAATTTCGAAAAATCCCTTCTTAGTGCTCGCCTACGACCTGAAGGGAACCCCCACAAAAAATTTCACGATTCTAGGTCCAATGGTTTGGGCTGCAGTTTGATATGTCAGTCAGTCAGTCAGTCAATCAGTCACCTTTCATTTATATATATATATATAGATTATTTTGCAAATGTGTTATTAGGAATATTGTTTAAACACAAATTCGTAAGTATATGTAAATGAAAAAAGCAATTTTCACCGTTACAAACAGACATCTCCGGCTACCTACTTGTAGTGTAAACCCGTTATATATACATATTATTTTTGGTCTGCCCTGTAAATAATGGACGTACTGTAAGTACCTTTTTTTATATTTAAATTTAGTATATAATCTCTCCCTGTGAGTATCTGACAGCAGAACCATGGTTTCAACCATTAAGTTATGAACAGATTGTATATCCTGAACTTCATTAGTAGATTCACATATCGCTTGGCTAATACCAGCAACGTTATTACTTGCGAGGGACTTTTTTCGGTACCATACATTCACGACTAGAAAGTGAAGACATTTTTCATCCAATTAAATCCCTTCCTTTTCCTCGCCTTTCTTAACCGCTTAAATCGTAGCTTCGACATAAAAAAGCTGACATTAACTCTGCATGTGAGATTACTGTATACATAAAATACTACGGGAAGTGTAATCCAAACTAACATCAATTCAGCAGCAAATTAAAACAAACTGGACAGGCGCAAATGCGGCAAACAGAAAAATCATAAAATATCATTAGCGAAATGCAATAAATTCATGATTTATTTTTAAAAAAATTCAGCAAATAGGTTTTACTCATATCGTAAGAATGATTTTGCGAGTTATTTAAATCACTACAAAAAATTATACTACAGTGAAAGTTAGCGAAAGATTTTCGTTTAACGATTATTTTCAAATGAAAAATAGTTTTGTTCAGGTAATTCGACTAGCAACTTAACACATTACATAAATGAGTGAATTTCATTGTTTTCTTTAATTGTATTTTTATTTTTCAAAAGATTACCTTTAGTGTGCATCATACGAAATTGAGTTGGTAGGATTTCGTCACTTAAGTTTAATCACCTGTTAAACTATGTACATTGGTAGAAGAAATAACCACCTTATCAAATTGTAAGTATTATGTAACAGTTTTCAGTAACTAGTGATACAATAAAGTAATGGTGAATACAAAGTAAATATGTGTAGACGTATTAATGTTGCACTCATAAATTTATATTCGCGTACAAGAATTTCGAAATCCACAGGAGCTTCAGCTTAGTTCTTCTAGCACACACATAGGACACAAAACTATAATGACACACTGTTTTTTTTTTCAATGCAAGTAACAAGAGGGGGAGGATATAAAATGTTTTGTACAAAGATTTACTGTATATGCAGTGCAACTAATCCTATATTTTGACTCACCTCACATCATTATAAATAAGGGGGACGCAGTTGGCGTAGTGGATAGAGCACTCACTACCACAGTGATTCGAGCTCGATTCCCAGTAAGGTCGACACGGATTTTCGCATGTAAGAATCATTCCAGTTGCTGTATGCAGTTTTTTACTTGATTTTTCATTTCTTCCCCCCTAAGAGTCAGAACCTTCAGAGGACATGGTACATAATTCAGCGCTTAAAACATTAGTTTAAAATTGTAGGCTTATCAAAGCCTACTCGCAAAAATTACAAGACAGAAAACCTAGACATTATGATTTACCATTTTTCCTAGTAAAATTTTTTGTTGAATAACGTATTTCTGGAGAACTATCGCTATCGCCGAAATCTCGCACATTTAATTGCGGCGGAGAACATTAAGCTTAACCGTTCTGATTAAATGTTTGTTTATGAAGTTGGCTGATATCATTATCTCGGTTTGTTGTTATGTAGATTTTCCATATTGACTTTCGCATGTGGGAATCGTGCCGGAAGATGCCGTTGGTCAGTGGGTTTCCTCGGGGGTCTCCCGTTTCCCTCACGCATTCATTCCGGCGCTGATCCATACTCACTTCATGTCATCCCTCACAAGCGCTAAAGACCTCGATGTTAGGCGCTAACTAAAATCTCTTACTCACTCATATTGTCTTTCAAATACGTGTAGATTTAAATTGGTGTTTTCGTCGTAAATTAATATACCACACGATATAAATAACCACAATACTGTACAGTAATTCATATGAGCCATTAGATAGAACTATTATTTACGAAAACATTTATTACCCGTGCCTTTAAAACAAATATTCAGTTCTCTGTAAGACTGAAAGTTATTATACCTACATACGGAGATTCACTACGATCTAAGAATTCACACTTGTGCATCACTTCATGCCAACTAACTGTAATGAAAAGTTGCGTACACATTTCGCCTTCTCAACTGATATCTTAGAAAAAAACTACTTCACAAAGCTGTATACAGTACGTCCATAAACGGCCGTATAGTAAACACACCATGCGATTCCTGGGTTAAATTGGAGACGAAAATGTTGTGGCAAAATGTCGTACGGTGATATTTTTTGGTACACAACGTGGAAAAACCGCACGGAGAATGACTTCTCTTGTTCGCCACAGGCAAATATTATTAAATGAATGTTACATCAGGTAAACGTAGAAACATGCACGTACTGCCTGGGATTTGAACCCGTACCCATAATATGACGACCATAACTGTAGTAGGAATATTCTGCGTAGCACAAGCGGGGACTTACTCTAAGATGCGTTGCCACGTTGTGCACGAAAAATGTTGTCTTACAGCATTTTGTCAATAACATTTTCGTTGATAATTTAACTATTTTACTAATTGTGCTTATTGTGAGCTCGTATCAGATGAAACTTTAATGTTTTCTAACCTAGCTTATTTCTACTCCTCAAACTCAGGCATAAACTTTGTTACATACACACCATGACATTTTTATTTAGCCACAATTCACAGATTATGAATCGAAAATTTTAAAGATTATAATAAAAATATTCTAAATCCTAGAAATAAAAGTCACTCCAGAACATACACACTCATAGAATTCTTAAATTCACAAGGATTTGTTCGCCCCCTTTTTAGGGACTAATTTTAATTTTTTTTAGAGTTTTGTTTGAAAACGTACTTATTAAAAATGGTAAATGTACGTAATATTTCAAATAATAAGTATTTATGTGAGTGCTGAAAAAGAAAAGAGCTAATCTTGTTTTCCATATGTCTCTTTGTCTAAATATGTTGCGTTAGATTTATATGCATTTTTGACACTCGCAGTATTTCGCAACGTATGCATTTAGGAATGTTGTTTTATAGATGGATCGGGATAAAGTGAGCAGTCTTGAAGACTATCATGTTTTGAATAATAATTTTAAAAATTTTATGTATTGTCACCTTAGAAGTATACTTTCAAGTATGGTACAATCTATACACTTTGATTGTAATTAATAACAGTAGATTTTTTACATTCAAAAGTTACAGAAAATTATAAATAATGTGGAAATAAAAAAAATTATTATGGTTTCAAAGGTGATCATTATATTCCGAACTATCTAGTATAAATGATTTATGTTAGTAGATGTGAATTTCAGTATTTTCAGTTTGCTAGCATTAAAATTAAAGTAGCATTTCATTTGCACCAAACACAGTCAACTATGTCACTTATGTAGAAGTGTCGTACTACATTTTAATGTTTAGGGGAATGTTTTTGCTTAATGTACTATTAATAAAACAGGTTTTTTATTTAATGCGCTTATTTAAATAATCGCAGAATATTCGTATTCATTAAAGTTCATTGTCAAAAAGTCGGGTTTTCACTGGACACCTCTGCGGATTCATTCCCGACTTCCTCGGGGCTTTCTGCCTCACCCGCTTGTTTCCGACCTCTGTTCCACCCTCGTTGTGTAAGGCTGACTTCTGACCCTAAGTGGCTTTAATTTAAGTGTCAGTGTCGTGCCTAATGACGGACATTACCATTTCATTTAAGTATACAACACACTACGCCTTCTCAGATTGTAACTCTTGTGAACAATTAGTTTATTTTTATAATAATTATATTTACTCGTTTGTTAATGCAACTCAATTGTACAGTTTAGCATTTTATTTTTATTACACATTCCTGACTTGAAGATCACGCAGGAATTATGTACAGCAAAGAGGAAATAAAAATGTCATGAGGAAAATACTGATACAATAGTAAAAAAAAAGTAAATACAGGAAAATGTAAGCAGTATAAAAACAATGGTAAGGTAAATATATGACAATAAATAGATTCCCTTGTGATAAGAAACAGGCGCAGGAGACTGCTGTGTTATGGTATGAGATCTTTGAAATTATTATAGAATAGGATATTACGAATGAATGGGCGTGTAGACATACGCTGTTACACAAGTTTTGTTGGCAAGAAAGATGTTTTGCAGCCTTACTCGTACGCTGACGTCTATTATTTTGTGGTTGTATTGAGCGTCACACACGAGAGATATTTTCCAACAAAACTTACGCAATTGCGAATGTACAGCCCATTCATTCTCTGAATTATACCGTGTCCATTTAATAAGGTGTCAACTGCGAGAGAGTGTGTCACAATAGAACTGGTCGCAATTTCTATTGTAAATACAATAGGAAAAAGTTTCCAAAGTGCTTAGCAAAATCTATGTTAAAAAAACTCAACTATATATTTATAACTAGACATCACGGATTTTTTGTGTAACGAACTACACCAGTGTGCCGTAGCACATTTGGTATAACATATTCAGTTAATGACCTAGTCGATCGAAAGGCTCTAGTACTAGGTATATGTTTGTATCAATAAAGCTAGTGACATACCTTAGGTAGATAAGCTATTGTTCAGACCTTCACTTCTAAGGTCGTGATCAAAAAATGAGAACTTAATCCCACGAAATTTAAAAATAAATTTATCGATTGTTACTAAAACATTTTCCGTCTATGTTTACGAACTTCGCAAAAATACAAGTTATTTCGTCTAATAACATAATTTGTGCTCAGAGCGCATAAAACTACGAACTCTATTTTAGAACAACGCATTGAGTTGTCCTTTTACCATCATATTTCGTTTGACACACGCAATTTACAGTAAAATGTAATGACATCGCGGTCAATGATAATGTTTATGTTCTGGTCGGCTTTGTCTCGTTTTATTTCTGTGTAACAAGTACTTATTTTTGTCGCTAAAAGATCAACTTGTACAAACGAGTGGATGCTGTATTGTCAATACAGCAAGCAACACGCACACCGCGTAAGCATTCGATTTGCCTGCCTTCAAGGCGTCGCCCAGTGTCTGTATTGAAGAAGCTGTTTTATATGGATTTGGAAATGGTTAATAGTTAATCTGGCTTAAAAATACAAGCAAACCCTATTTGTAAACGGAACAATACCGTTCATGTGGAAGTTTGAACATAGATACATTTTGCAGCTGATAAGAGTATTTTATTCACAAACAAAATTTTAATGCTGCTGAAACATATTAGTTTTCTTTTATCCAAATTCGTATATAAACTTTAAATTACTATGTTTTTGATTTCATAGCGTGAATTGTGTTTACCTTGCGCTACAGTGCAGTCATCACAGTTGAACTTTTAACTTGTGTTAAGGCCGCAATTAGTCCACCAATATTTTTTATATTCTTAATTTGCTGGACTGAGTGTGGCCTAGATATACGTTATAAGTTTAATTTCCAAGCTTGTTCTACGCCCTGAAGTTCAGAATATGATATCGTATTCATTTACTGTCTTCCCAGCACGTGGTAAAATTACCCTTGGTCAAGACATAATAATGTTTTGCCGACATTCTGCAACGCATTCAAACCAGGTTGGCCGTTTGTCATCCTTACCGCTTCCTCCAGTCAAGGCCTCAAAAGCCGCAAAATACGCTCGCCTAGGCGGCCGCCTTAAAGACGTGCGCGATATAAATAAAATACCGAGACATTCTGGCATGGGTAGCTGAAGAACGTGGATCCGTGTTACAACTCGCCCGAAGGCCAGTCTTACGTGATATATTCTCCGTCCTTCGGCGAGCCTCGTTTGTTTTCACTGTACCAGTGGGGCGAGGTGGTAGGGGAAGAGGGGTGGGGTGGCATTTTGCTGACTGGCAGGCGATAGACAGAAGCCATCAGCAGCTGGTCGCCCTGCCGTGAAATGTCCGCTCTGCAGGTCTTGTGATGAGAAGCGACTAGGGTGAACACGGAGGATGGGGATTTTTACGCGTGTCATCATCGTCTTTCTTTATTTTTTCTCCTACCTCGGTTCCATTTCCTCGTCTCCTTGTTTCTCATCTTGCACCTCCCTCCCGGTCCCTTATCTCCCACCCTTCATTCCCCCCATAATCCCGCACCCACCCCTCATTCAACCCTAGAAGCCACACCCGTCCCTTATTACGTCGAGCAATTCGCCTAGAAGGGTTCGCCATCCTGGAGGGATTGTAGCAGAGAATTATGGGGTGGCGGTGTTGGGGTAGCGGGTAGCCGCCCCCGAAATTTAGGGATTAAATAATTTCATCGCGGTTCTTTAGCTCCTTGTCTCCCGTTTAGGGTTGGAGGAGCAGGGTCGGGCCGACTAAACTCTCTCCGAGGTTACGAATGAACTGTCGGATGAGCATCACTCTACAAGAGAGCTACCTTCGCCAAGACTATTACCGTCCGTTCCATGCTTGCATGCTCTCGCTACGACTAACAGGGGCCTATACTCGTTTCTCAACAAGTACGTGAATTTTTATTCTTAAAAACATTAAAATAATGTGGACGTTTCGACGAAAGCTAAAGTAACAGATGTATTTGAAGGGCGTGGGTAAATACAATAGTAACCCACATATTTAAAATATTTGAGTTATATGGAAGAACAAAATGGTAATCTCGCACTGCACATTCCGATACAAGAGATAAAGCATTATACCAATGCTTTTATATCTTATTAGGCCCTACACCAATTAAATAGTTATACATTTTTGTTATCCTGTAGTCGCTTATATTTCATGGTGAGTATAGTACATTAACTAAATATTATTATTTATAAATAATGGGGATTTTAACTACATTTCACCGTCAGATTGTATTTTACCTTCAAAGGCGCATAACTACGATACATACCATACTATTATCTACAACCAAGGCCTTCATTTACGTCAAAGAACATTTTTAATTTTCTACGCTATTACTGGCCAGACCACTCGCTTCCCACCAATAAGATTCGGGCTCGATCCCCGGCGCGGTTGGCACCGGATTTTTCGCACGTGGGAAATGTGACGAACGATTCCGTTGGAATGTAGGTTTTCTTGGGGACTCCCATTTCCGCCTAGCGTTTTGTCGCTGTTCCATCTGTATAGTCTTATTTCATGTCGTCCCAAGTCAGAACAGAAGTAGTAATATAACTAATATATATTTGGAGCGCTAGAGATGTCTATCTATAGTACTATGTTGCCACATTGAGCATGTAAAATATGTTCGTCTCCAGTTTAGCCCAGAATTCGCGTGGTATGCTTACTATGCGTTATTCCTTGACATCCTGTATAATTTCCCGTTGCCCTAACTAAGCCACGCACTTTAATTATTGTGGTTTACTTGGCCTTTGTGTGGTAAAAATAATTCATTAGAATTCATTAATTCTACACTAAAGAAACAAGTCAACCATATTTCGGAACGATTTATCGAGCTTAATATACTGTGATATGAATATAGTTTCATGTCAGAATAATCAGTTTCATAATTATTAAGTTCAATAATTTTAGAACCTTTTACTGTTGCTCATTAACGTTATTTCATTAACAACGAGTAATCAATCAATTTCAAATAATGCCGAGGACAACGAAATTCATTCATGTCCATTAACCGAGTTAACTCCATAAACGAAATCCTAAGACTCAATTTAGTGGCTATAATAAGAGAATATAATTTATTTCTGATTATTTAAAACATGCATATCATCATAACATTGCTGGACGATACAATCAACTGGGGTAGTCTTTAAAGAAAACGCGAAATTCGTCGTTTAATACAGTTGTTCCGCTGTGGAATCACTGAGAGTAGTGCAACTTCGGAAATAAAGTTACTCGAATGCTCTGCCAGCAAATATTTCAGTAAATAAATACTTACCAAAGATTTTTTTAACACGTCGAAATAACGATTGACAAAAAGCTAATAAAATATTTCGTTATCAGAACAAATCACCAAAACCAACAACAGGCCTTATTTTACTGACCCAATAACGGACGCAGTTTATTTGGCTAAGTACGTACTTCTGAGAACAAAACATTTGGTTTACGCTAGTGTGATAGTTTGTTTGGTTATACATCTATGAACATTTTGTTGGGCCAACCGACCCTATTTATTGTACACGCGGTGGTTGGTAATCACACCTCGATAGTAATTTCCGTATCTGCGAGACAGAATTTCGGCTATATTTGTGTTTTTATGATGTTTTAAGTTGAAAGCAATCCTGATAACACAATTTTAAAAGGAAATTAATAAAATTGCAAGCAAATTTTCGCACGATGCATCTGCGTAAATGTTATGCATTTTACTGTCTACAAGAATGTGTCAACCACCAATGTTCACTTTTCGTCAAGGATGTTAATGAGCGTTACTAGGGACCCTGTTTTTTCGCGAAAAGAATTTTGCCCCAGTTTTTTTTTTTCAGTGCCTTACGTGCTCACTGCAATTCTGCTTCATGGTTATTGGCAGCGTGTCTGTGTGAAGAGTCGTATCTCATTTGACTGAGCCAATTACAAACAACTTTCCTGTAACACCACAAGTCTGTGATTTGCCGGTAGAATCCCAAGGCTCGTGACAGTAGCAGAAGCAGAACTGCAAATGTGCACGTATAAGACACGGAAACAAATTGAGGCTAAATTCTTTTCGCGAAAAACAAGGGTCCCTAATCATTAGACAATGAGATCGGTCCCAAGATTCGATTCTCGGGGCTACCATTTTTTAACATCTCGGCAAAATATTTATGTACAGGAACACAAATATTCAGTTGTACTCGGCATATATTGACCTTAAGTATTATAACAACAAAAGTAAAATTAAAAATTTTAAGTAACCCCGACATAAAAAACTCTAAAAAGTAAATAAATAAAATTCCTCTCTTGACCTTTTAACTTCATTAAAAGTACCTATTAATGTTTTGATGATGAGTGTCGTCAAGTCGAGGGACCTTTATGTGAAGAAGTATAATTAGTTATACATAGGTAAAAAAATAGAAAATATCTACTAGTTTAAAATTGTACGAATGAACTTAGTTTCCTACATCGATCTTACAAGGTATACTAATTTCATGCAGTGTTTCGATATTGTACCAATTATATAAGAGGTGTTCGCTTGATAGCCGCGCGCGATGTGCGGTATTTGGCAAAGGGGGCGGGCGCGTCTCAGAATGTTTGCTCAAAACTTTGGCAAATCTGTAAAATATGTTATTTTTTGTCTATACCCATTTTCACACATTTGTAAATATCGATAAACGTTTTCAGCAACAGTTTATGTATCAGTATCGCCTAAAGGAAATACTACATCTGTGTACGCATTGCAATACAAAAGTCCAGTAGAAAATGTGGTGCCGTTTTACGCAACAAAACATTTTCCGTTACTGCAATACTAAAATTGTAACTGCAACTTGAGTCTCGACTCAAGATTAATTCAGTGTTATTATGTACAAGATGTCCAGCATCTGTCTTATAGTAAACACAGCACGGGAATCCTATGGGATGAACTGGAGACGAAGTTGTTAGTGGCAAAGAGTTGTACGATGACATTTCACGTGTACAATCTGTAGAGATGGTGGAAAATCGTGAGAATGTTTTCTGCCAGCGTATTGTACAAATCAGTGTAGCGTCCTGCGCCATGTTGGCCGGCGGTTATTATAGAGCCAATGATTTTTGGTTAAAATAATCCTGCAACAACTTGTTTCAATGCCTTACGTGCACACCTGCAATTCTGGTTCGTGGTTACTGGTAGAATATAGTAGGGCAGATGCGTGGTTCATTTGACTGCACCAACAAGAACAATGTTACCGCGACACCACACGTACGTGATTTACGGGTAGGACCCCGAGACGCTGAGAGTTAAAAACTTCCAATCACTGACCATGAAGCAGAGAAACAGGTGTTCACATAAGGCATTCAAACAAACTGTTGCAGGATTCTTTTCACCAAAAATCACTGACTCTAGATATGTAGCACAGTCTAGTTGTTTACAGATGAATCATAGACGTCCAGTAGTAGCGCACCAGAGTTATCATTGGCCCAGTCAAATAGGGACTCGCCAGTAACGAAATAAAAGCGTCATAAATGAATACATTACATTGAAGCCTAGCAAACTGTCAACTTTTCCCTCGGTAAATCATCTTATTTAACAATGTGGCAACGTAGCACGGAGTGTCATTCCTTTTACTACACAGATATCTTATTACCACTGTTCTGACCCTCATATTACGCGCGCGGGTTCAAATTCCAAGCAGTCCAATCATGATTTTACGTTCGCTCCACGTACCATAATTAGAGATGATGGTACATCGCGAAAATTTTTTGTATCTACATAACCTTGAAAACATTGTAGTTTATCGCAACATGTATGATTGGACTATATACGTCTGACACCCCGTAACTGTCTGCCGACCAACAACAGGTATCAAATATTACAATAGCGGGATTCTTATTGGTTCAGTCAAATAGGGTAACAGCTCCAAGTACAGGGAAAAGCCGGTGAGCTTTAGATAAGTTAAACGTAGTTTGAAACCCAACAAATAGTCAAGTTTTCCCGCGATAAACCAACATATCTAGCCATAGTTACAGACACCGGAAAATCGCGGGAATAGTCGACTGTCTGCTAGGCTCCAACGTGATGTATATAACACTCAATGTTTCGTATCAACATTGGCTACGGTTTATTTGTAGCATTTTTTCTCTCTACAACAGGCCCAGTTAGAACTGCACAGCTTGGACACACAGCGTGTGTGATTTGTCCCAAAACTGTTCACACGTGTCACGGTTAATATAATCCAGTTTATTGGAGACTATTTTAAACATTTTCGCGATGTTCCAGTGTCTTTAGCCATAGTATAATACCTGGACGTGGAGCACAGGAGTGGACTATCTCCGTGCTGCGTTGCAGTATTGTGCGGGCAAAATGTGTTATAACCTTTTGCACTATTATTTTCGTCTCCAATTTAGGCCAGGACTTAGCGTACTGTTCTTATTATATTATAATACGGCCGTTTTTGGACATCGTTTGTATAGCAGTCGTTATGCGGTTGTTTAAAAGCTATGCGCAAGGTTCGTCATGCATGAGAATAAAGTCGGCGTAGATATATTATTTGTATCGCTGTCGGTTGATCCTCATGACAAACCGCTTCTCTCTCTACCTTTTTACCCTCGCTGCACTTTATCTCGTAGGGACTATTTACGGGAAGTTGTGGGACATATCTGTGACAGCTGTCCCTACCAGTGTCACATGAACAGCATGTATATTACGATTCCCTTTCAAACATTTTTCTGTTTCTCTTTTTATCGTCGTTCTTGTGTATCTTCTTTATCGCTCTTTCGCTCTGCCTTATTTTTCCAACGGCACGTATTTCGACATATGAGAAAGGCCTCAACATTTCAGTGAAATTATGTTGAATGAATTTCACAAAGTAGGGCTTTATGTTTTTTTGTTCGGTTTCAAACATTATTCTGACGACTGCACATGAAAATGTTGGAGATTAATGTTGACTTATTAAAACTCGTAGCATTACTGTGCATTTTCTCTTTTCGACATGCAAATATTTAAATTGCAGGGGAGAGATTTACATCACTTTATCTCAAAGAGTATCGCTTATTTCACAAGAACAGCTTGGTTGGCCTATAATTTCATATTTAGTTATTTAGCAATTTTCTGAATTGAAATATAAAAAACTTAACTAATTAAACTGCTACACCAAGACTTATATATTACACTATTTACAGTCAAATACTTCTTTGAAAACTTAGCATCCTAATGACAATGTTTTATGCAATTTTTAACATTGTAGTAAAATTCTGTTGTATAAGTTATATTGAAAAACTTGACTCCAGTATTTTATAGACGTGTTCATTGTATTGAATTATCGAAGACATAATGAGACAAAAAATTTTAATCTCCACAAATTATGCATAGGTGTAAATTGGCATTCAATCACCTTACAGATGTAATAATAGGAATTTAAAAAAAAAATTGGAAACAGTTACACTTCTGCTCTACTACCTTTTTTTTCATACTAATAACCTGTTTTTCAACAAAAATAAATTATAACTTCCATACATTATATAACTATCGGACAATTGTATTTTAGACACAAAGATTACGTTAAAATGTTCTGTTTGTATTCTTTCTCTACCGAAACTTTTCGCTATTAAAATCCCGAATAATCAATTTGAAACAATTTTAAAAGTAACTTTTTCACTGAAAACGCGTTCTACCCAAAGTTTCATATAAAAAACTGCAATATAAATGATATTTCAAAGTTAAATTATTCGCATTTACATTATTGTGAAATGTAAATTTTTAAGTGTTTTAGTATTACAAACTTTAAAAACAATAGTAATAATTGCAAAATTTATCATATGTCAGTAAGGTATTCTTCTAGAAATTTCACGTAGAATAATATTAGTTCGAAAGAGCTATCTTCGAATGGAGAAGCAAAAAAATAATTTTAAAATTGTTTTCGTTTTTATCATCCGCTGTTGAAGCTTGATAGGCACATTCCTTAAGAGTGCGTAGTAGATAAATAAACGCCGAAAACATCAGTTGATTTCTACGCTTTTTTCGAAGCCAGTATGGATAAAATACTCAATGAAAATCATACATAATGGTATTTGCCATCTTTATGTGTAAATTTTTGTCCAGAATTACTAATTAGTTATGCGTGATATCTTACGCCGCAGTTAAATGCACGAGGTTCCGGCGTCAGAGATTGTGCCTCAGAAGTTCGTAACATAGGCTGCAATTCACTCCCTAATTCCAACGTCAGAACTCGCATTATGAACAATGGCGAGAGACGCTTCAAAATTGTCATATTAAAAATATTTTCTTTATTGCATTTAACTTCTCGACATACTAAATAAAACTATCTGTAATCTACACGCATTCTTATTCGTGCACAATTCCATTCCGTTATTTACTGAAACATTTATTTTTCGTTATTTTTGTTCAAATAAACTTGAAATTCGGGATTTTTATTGCTACACTTAGACATTTTTTTTAAATACAAAAACTTTTTGTATTAGGTTTTTATATGTTCCTAGTAATAGCCCCTGACATATATAGTTTCAGTGTGATATATTTAGTTTCTTCCGTATATCGGTTTTTGTGATTTACATGAAGTAAAAATATGCACATTTTGACTGTGAAATGCCACTATGGGGAAACTGCCTGAGCTAATGTTTTACTGTTAGAGGAAAATGTACTCGCAAGTAAAGTCTTCAAAAACTTATACAATTTTATACAAATATAAAATTATGATTTTCCCCCCACTCGAACGGCCTTAAGAACCGTAACAATTAACAATCTCTAGACGACTTGTTAGCGTTCGTTTCCTTGCGGATCTCATATTAAGTCAAAATATTTGCCTTGCGCTGAGCTCAGAGGAGGGGCAAGAGAAGATTAGCCTTTTCAGTTTAGCAAAGAGGGAAAAAGGGAGGGGTGGGGGTTGGATGTTTTACAGTACTGGGAGAAGGAGTGTTTGTTAACTACGCATACATATCATCCCTTGTTGCTGTTCCCCAGAATAGATGAATTACTTCCTCCACCTTCCCGCCTCCCTTCCTCTCTTTCCCGGAGGATGCAATCATAACCGGAGTTTTTCATTCCCTTCCAACCACCTATCGTCCCCACCCTTTTCCCCGTACTCCACCCCCCACCCTCGCTTGGTGTTGAACCTTACCCCCCCTGCCCCCTTCTCAACCACCCTCATACATCCTTCCCCCATCCATGTCTTGATTGCGCTCTTTATAAGCCGTTAGTCGTTTCTGATTAATTTCTAGACCGTTCTCCCATGTCGGGTCTGTGTATGTACGCACACGCGTGTTTGCTTGAAAAACCTTCCACTTTGTCTCTGTCCGATAGTCACGGGATAAAAAAGGGGGTGGGAACAGAATGGTCTCGGACGAATGGAAAATATATAGTTCCCCTCCCCCTCCCCCTACAGTTTCATCTCCGCCTCATTACCCAAAACGGGATACTTTATGAATAAAATCTTTTGCCACGAAACTGGGGTTTCATGTTGTCGAGGAGAATATGGCATGGGAAAAATATGTAGGAAAAATGCACTGCGATGTGTGTTTTTTTATTTACTCAGGAATAACAACTTGTATTATTTTTGTTTTCAGTTCTTTTGATGCAGCTGTGTAATGCTTTTAACGGGGAAATATCTGTACACAGAGAAACACCTAGCCTAATATTCGCTTGTATATTAAGTAAATATGTACTCAGATAATCATAATATTTTCTTCAATGGACGGCATACAAATTGCAACAAACCGGGTTTTTTATATCTTACAAAAATGCAGCTTCGTCGATTTAATACTTTTCTTTTTCACTCAAGTACTTGTTTGACTTAAGCCTAATATTAGGTTTGATAAAACTTAGAATTTAAGAGCCTTCCTTACCATTTTTAAACATCTGTGTGATATTGTTCAAGTTAAATACCGACTAGTAATTTTATTTTATTATTTTAAAATTAAAATGCAATTAATAAATATAAATACTTTAATAAATATAACCAGTCACAATATAAAACATTCAAAGTATTTAGAATATGAAAATTCGCAAGAAATTAATTAATTACAAAGCTATACTTATAATTTAATTCCCTATATAATTGCTTCGTTGATTTTCGATGTGGTAGACTTCGTTAAAAGGTCTTAATTTTGTAATGTCAAAAATACAAATCCGTACTTATAGCTATGCAAATATTTATTTGCCCCAACGAAACCTTAAAGTCGGTGTGACTAAATATGAACAACTAAATAATTTTGGTTTCAAAATAAAAAAATTGGTTTCAACAACAAAATTATTGTGTCACTTATGCTTTAATTTATTCAATAAAACTTTCATTTTTGTGTGAAAGAGAGTCGATATAGAGTCCAAAATATTTAAACCAAATGTTTTAGGCTTACACGTTAAAACAGCATCATATATTATTTAAAATAATTAAGTTAATTAGATTATACACTAACACGTTTCAGCTCCTGTGCCAGTTTACAACTTGAAGTGTTTAAGTAAAACTGTAACACAATAAAATGTTCATGCACATATTATTTCAACACGAATACCTAACATATAGTCTTAATTACTCATAGTAAATTATTGCACTTTGGAAGGCGTAGTAAAAAAATATAATGCAATATAGAAACAGTGACAGCGTTTATCAAGGGAAATCATGACCATAGGAGGCTACAATTATAACAATTGACAATGATAGTATCGTTACGGCCTGCAATATTATTTATATTATTATCATCATCATCATTTTATCAAAACACTCTCTATTGCAACTAAAAAAGAGAGATAACCTACCAAACCATTTTTGTTTTTGTTTAATACTTGTCTTATTGTTATTATTATTACTATTAGCAGTTGTCATTTTTCCATTTAATGAGCTTGTGTTAAGTATATGTTTGATGTGTTGTGGCATATATTTTGAAGTTTCGCGTGAACGCAGGACCGACTGGTATTGTTTTATGGCATTCGCTTTACATGAGTGGCCATATGCGCTTTTACGTAACGATGGAAAGATAACTATAGCAGCGCGAGAGTTAACAAAAGTATCTTGTAACAGATGAGAAATGAATTTATTACGAGCTTGTGCAGGTTCCTGTTTGCGTATAAGTTTTCTCGAGGCGCTCCTGTTTTCCTCGTCACAGCTATCCGACGCTGCTCTGTTCTCACTTCATATCATTCTTACGGGCACGGGACTACTCTTCACTCAATCTGGGCGTTAATATGTCCACCTGAGGGGACGCATTTTGCATACGAGGCCTCGCGGAAGCTATAAGGGTGGCCCAGGCCGCGTGTCACGCTTCATCTAGCATCTAGGCCTAAATGTTTTAATTGCCGTGCAGACTTCACGTCTATAGCGTGACACTATGAAACATTCAACGGAACATGCCTTTTTTTTTAGTTAAATAAGAGCTCTACGTGTCCAGAAGTTTTAAATTATTCTGCACCAGTATTTTCTCACAATTTTATGATCACTGTACTTAGAGCCCACGATTTTTCGCGAAAATAATTCTGCAGCAGTTAGTTTCAATGCCCTATGTGTACATATGTAGCCCTACTTCATGGTCAGTGATTGGCTGTCTTTAACTCTCAGCGACTAGGGTTCTACCCACAAATCACAGACGTATGCTGTCGCAGTAACCTTGTTCCTGTTGGCACAGTCAAAGTTGCAGAATTATTTTAGCGAAAAATCGTGGGTTCTAATTGTATTATAAGCATGCGATATTTGGAGAACTACAAATGAAACTACACGAGTGTAAAGTTCTTTAAATGATGATGTCAAGCATAATGTATATCATACACACGAGAAGTTTTCTAATAAAATTCATTCTTCCAAGTTTCTTCATACTAGTTAGCGGCTTGGGCAAGCAAAAAATTCGTGCCGAAATAGTAAGTGGGTCGGATACATAATTGTAAAAGTGGAAAATGTAAATTAACTAAGTGTCAAAGAGACAAAATTAGTTTTCTTACATGAAAATATTTTATACTCCTGTGCCAGTGTATTACTATATGATTTGAGGTCCAATAATTTCCTCAGTTATTGTTATGAGCGTCTGCAGATCTCACCTTTCATGCCTGTAGGCTCTAGCAGTGCCGTTCATATTTATCCGGTATGTATTTTTGGCTCTGACATCCTTTAGGCGCTAGATATTTCGTTCTACATTTATTAGAAATTGCGGTCGCCTCCATCAACTGTTGTTGCTCATGAATGACGTTCACCTATCACACTCTGCGACATTAAAACCACTTGTAATACCACACTTTGTGTCTGCCAAGCATCCATAACCAATCTAAGATGACAAATAGTAAACTAGAAATACGGTATTAGTAAAACAAAGATGGTTTAGTAAGTTATTCCTCTTTTTATATACAGTACGTAGGGTTGAGACTGATTTGACGTAATAATAATTAATGACAACAGCCGTGGCAGAATTATTGTCAATTCCATATCTTATGATTGTCACTGTTTCTTTAGTGCAGTAATGTTACAGTACCTTCCTATGTGTAATCATTTATCGTGATAAAATTAAGAATCTGTGTTTGGAAATGTAAAAATTAAGTGTGTGTGAATAGTGCGATTTACCATCACCTCAAACCATCTTTTACAGCAAATCCCGGAGCGTCATTGACTTCCCCAATTGAACACTATCGCTAACCACAGACGACTGAAACACAACACGTTCTCTTAACCACTATCCTGCGTTATCCATAGCACTAAGGTTAAATAATATTTACGGATTGGATCTTTCACTGCCGGGGCATTAGAGGCTGCTTGTGCTACTGCTACTGGCAACATATCGATGGTCCAGTTCAGAAGGGAAACAACTCAAAATTCCTAGTATTCATTAAAAATTCACTAGAAAGATTTCCGTTTCGCCGAAAAACCCGTTAATTAACACAGTTGTTGGTGTTAATTTGAAGTAAAAGAACAGGTGCAACTATTAAAGGTGTTAAAATATTTATTGTCTGCCTTTGCTGAAATTATCACACTTTAAAATAAAATAAATACAATTTCTAGCCCTTTCACTGGTAATAAGAATAAAGGGCCATGTTATTTAAACAATAAATTAAAGTGTTATTTATATATTCAGTTGAGTAGATTGTATTTCTGTCTACGTGTTGGTGAGCCAAATTAAAAAACGCAATTTTTTTGAGCTGTTTTCGTTTTGAACTAGGCCATCTAAATCGTTTTATATCCCCTTAATATTCTGAATACGACTGTTTGCCTTAGTGGTTAGCGTTCCTGACTGATGGATCAAGCGTCCCGGGTTCTGTTCCCGGCAGGGGTGTGGTATGCATCAATGGACTATGCGCCAACTGTTAGTTCTTAATAAACTATTTTAAAATATTTTTCTTCTTTTAAACGGTCTTATAAAAAGTATTTTGTTCCTATATCCTGTGTTTTGGGATATTGTATTTATATAACTAATATAGTTGTTGTAAGACAGTTTCAAATCCGAAAAACTTACAGCATGTTTCACTATTAACTTAAAACTGGTGCATAGTCTATTGATGCATAACATCGTCTTACTTACTCCTCCCCCTCCCGGGTTCAGGACTGGATGCTGTGTTGTCCTCTTATCCCCATCCCGCAGAAGGCAATGTCGAACCACCATCGCTTCATCCTCGCCTAGTTGTACTTCAGGTGTCCCTCTAAAGTTCCAACCTAGCCTCTGTGCTGAGGTACTCGAACTAGAAATATTCTGACCAGTCTAATTCTTTTACTAGACATTCATCACTGGGACGGTGTAACATGAAACGCCAAATGTGGAGACGAACGTAATGCGGATTTCTTCCTCTGTCAAAACAAAGATTTGTTAACTAAATTAGTTGCGAGCCAACGAACACGCTGGTAAACAACTTTTGTTTCTTAATTCTTTTTATTGGATAAACCAATGCCAGCGCAAGGTCACGTAAAGTAATTCCGTAACTTTTTTTTTAACTGTGCTGTGTAGCATGAGGAAGGACTTTTTTTGGCACCCCGGGCGCGCATAAGTCTTCTGCCAGGAGATTATTTTAAATTGGGCCGTTATATAAATACTCGCTCCTCCAATGCGTCTCTGTTCGGCGAGGGGCACGAACAGGCCTACCACTCCTTCCTGACCCCTCTTACCCCTTTCATACTTCCTCACCCTGAGATGGTTCGGCGTTCGCACGTAAATTTAGCCCCTGCCTCGAGGCTCAGAACTTGGCCGCGGGCACGTAACCTTTGAACCATCCCCTATTTGACCCTCTCCTCCTCTCCATCCACTTCTGCCTTCCCTCCGACTACTCCTTCTTTTACCACCCCCCCCGTCCGCCCCTGCCCCATTCTACCATGATAAGCAGTTCTCATACCGAGATCGCTAGCCTCCCCTTGTAACCACGCGAGATCGACCGCACGATAGCAGTGCCTCGTATTTTACATTTCAGATGCGCGCGCAGCCCCGCACACACACAGGCTAGCCCTCGTCAATGAACTTTTCCTTCAGTTATGTAAATACCGCCCCTGAATGAAGGATAAATTAGCTAAACGAACGTTAGCGACTTCATTATCTTACTTCCAAACACACATCCGGATGAGGAAAAGAAATCGTCGTGGTTTGATTAGAAAACATAGCGTTCCGTTTTCCTTGCAGATAATTAACGCGGAAAGAGTTTTGTAAACATGCTCGTTCCACGTCACGTTTTAATTGTTGGTATTCTGAAGTAAACAAGGTTTTTATTTTTTTAAGTTATAACATTTAGGCCGGTATTCCTAAACGTGTGTATAAGGGTTTAGGTGCAGAATATGTCATGCCTAGGCCTTATCGGTATTCCTAAACGTTTGTATAAGGGTTTAGGGTAAGGTCATTGCCTATTCAGGACTGATCTGTGACTTTTCCTTGTCCTAATATAACTACGCATGCGCAGTACTCTTAGCCCTACAGACGGCTACGTACGTTACAACGTATTTTACCGCTTGCTGGACGAATATCGCTTTTAATAATAAAAAGAGAAAACAAAAACATTCTAATCATATAGAAATCGAATCTTTGTGGCAGCAGGAATACTAAATAATAACTCACTAACATTTTAAAAGCCCAAATAATCCAAAATAAAAAAATTTTTAGTTTTAAAAGCTTTGCATTAAACATATATTTTTTGGTCATTTTTTATGAAAGTGGTTGAGTAGCTAAGGCGCTAAGGTGTCGGCACGGTATTAGTTTTATTTGGGTTCGAATCCCAGTCACTCCAAGTGTTTTTTTTTTTTTTTTACTTTTTTTTATATGTATGACAATAAGGTAAAGATGAAATTAAGGTTTATTTCCATAAATATAGTTTCTAAGCATTAAACTGACACAAAAATATACTTAGAAAATATGCAATTACAATTGTTACAAACTGTTATATACTGTTGATTTAAACACATTTTTGTACGATACGGTACGTTTAACTAACATTCAGAAGTTCTGACCAAGTTTTTATTTACAAACACTCCAATATTTT
>PNEQ01021576.1:14274-37824 GCA_003012365.1 Medauroidea extradentata | reverse complement strand
CAGCCAGCCCAGCTGCTACTCCCACATGCATCCTCTCCCAGCCAGTGAAACAATCCAAAAGTATTAACTCCTAAAAACTCCTAAACTATTAAATATATCAAATATTGCCAAGAGAGCAAAGTTTCCAGAAATTGAGTGCCGATTCCAACGAGTACCAACAAGGTGGTGCTATGATAAATTTTAATGTTTACACTTTAAATAAAATGAAAAATGACAAACGTAAGTCAGAGGCACTCCACTCGCTTGTTTATGTTATTGTAAAATTTCACTCCACCGGAGTTGTCTTATTTTCGCAACAGATTTCACTGGCTTCGCCACATGCACCATATTGGGTGAGTCGGGAACAGAACGTGGTCCCCTCCAGCAGGATCCCCAAGACTGCAGCGATACATATACCACTGGACCAGCCATTATTCATTACACGGTTCAGTTACCTTTACATACTTATATTCAAAGTCAAACAACAAAAAAAAAATAATAATTATAACTACTACATAGTTCAGATGATCAGGCAGGGTGGGTGCATCACAGTATGTGGGAATCGTGCCAGACGATGCCATGTGTTGGCTGGTTTTGTCAGGGATCTCCCATTTCCCCCGCCCCTTCATTCCGACGCCACTCCATACTTACCTCATGTCACCCCTCACCAGTGCTAATGACCTTGGTGTTGAGCACTGACCAAAATCTGACACACTTAATTTTAGGACATTTTCCTCTTCCAGGCGAAGAACGTACCTGTTTTGCTTGCCCTTGAGTAAGGTCAAAGATGCTCCTGCCGATTCTTCAATACAAAATATATCTACCCAAATACTCTGTGGCTGGCTGACTGACTGTGTATGCATGCATGTAGGTTAGTGATTGTATCCTGATACCCTGTTAAGTCTCCCATGCGAACACTTATGCAAAATTATAGTCTAATTATGGAAAAATAAACATGCTCATTGTACAAGTGTGTTTACAGTGTGTATTTTCTTTTCATTTAGTTTTCACTTTGTAGGTAAATTTGTTAAAGGGTTTTTGTAAAACCTTATGCCACTCACTGTTCCGAATATTTTTGGAAGTGTGTTTTGACCATCAAATAGTGAGTAATATGAATCAGTAAGTTTGTTTTACCAATAATAAATTTGGTATTATGTATATCTGTGTCAAATCACAAAATCACTATTTCACTCGTGTACAAAATTGTTGTATGGCAGTACATTTTTGACTGTTTACCACATTTTATTTTGTGCATGCATGCATTATGATATAAAATCTTTAATGGGTCAGTAAAATTTACAGTGAAGACAATTCTCTCCTGAACTGGAAGCATGTTTTTGTAACTACAAGTAAGTTTTTGTTGTCATTTTGCATACTTTAGGGTGTGACAAAACCACAGCCCTGGTGAGAACAGGGGTAGGGATTTAAGTTTTAAATTAAATACTGCAGAACTCAGTGTGGCCAACAATGTTATGGGATAATTTAGTCTGTTGTTACAATATCTTATGAACTGTGAGCTAATAAGTCCCACTGAATATTATTTAACAGGTAAATTCTAATTTGTATTCAAACATAAAGTTATAACATTATTCAGATTGCACTAACATATTTTAA
The DNA here is from genome assembly GCA_003012365.1 of Medauroidea extradentata. Taxonomy (NCBI): domain Eukaryota; kingdom Metazoa; phylum Arthropoda; class Insecta; order Phasmatodea; family Phasmatidae; genus Medauroidea; species Medauroidea extradentata. The sequence continues at coordinate 36,231 of PNEQ01021576.1, read as the reverse complement.
AGATTGATGGTATTGTGATAGACCTCTGCTTCTTGTCGCAGACGGAATCGCTACTTGTTGAACGTTAATTTTAGGTTATGTCCAGAACTCTGGATAGCTCAGTGGTTTTTAGGTGGTGGCATAAACTTTCACTCTATATATAGCTTGGGTTACAACAGAGGTTGGTTTCATTAAGTAAAACTCACGTTATCTGGCAACTGTCTGTTCATTTTAAAAAAATATATCAAATTTCTACATAAATTTTTTTATCACTATTTACAAATGGCAGCTTGGTATCAAGTGCAAAAGATAAACGAAACAAATATTCCCAAAGTTCAGAAGATGGTGTCTGGTCATCTAACAAGTCTAATGTTAACTTTAACACAAAAAAATAATCGCCTATGTTTTGACAGAGTAAAATTTCAACTTTTCAACCTGATCATGGAAACACTGTTGCGGCACTAATCCCAGATATCCGCTAGCTTAACGTATATGAATAAACGAAAAGAACTTTAGTGGGACCTATATGTTCATCGGCCTTTCCACCGCCAGGGCCAGCCCGGTTGCATCCTCATGACCTTTACATGTCTTCCTTCACCAGCCATCTCTGCATGACTTAAGTCAATGTTACATTTTGTTAACAATAACTACTACCAACTCCCCAACTGAATATGACCATCTCGTGTGACTTGTGACTGCCTCTCATGATTGCACACTACTCTCCTTACTGAAAGAAAATGGTAGCCAAGTACATGCCTTGGCAAAGTGACACAACAAGATCCAAATCTTCCAGTAACAGCAAAATTGTATTTATAGGTATGTGAAAAGGTTTCAAATATTTGATCTATAGGTTTTACATCAAAATACAAATGGACACTGACACAAATACATTAATTGGGCATGAAGGATGCACATAAATGGAACTACATTTGCTGCACAATACCCTAAGCAACCTTGTGAAAAGGTTGACCAGTGTGTGTCAATAACCATGAAGCAGGCAATCAACCACATTATCAATGCCAGAAATCCTTCAGCCTGGAGAAGATTGCAGCACCAGATGCTACTCACTTCTCCAGAAAAATGTATAAATTTTTTAAAACTCCCAAAACTCATAAAATAAGAAAAAATAAAAAAAATCTATACCAACAAAATTAATTTAAATTCTATTGTAGTACTGTGGTCAATTTGAAACCCAACAAACCAGTAAACTAAACAAAAATCTACTTTAAAATTCTCAACTGTATTTTATATTTATATTTTGAAAACTGGATTTAAATTACTCATGTTCACAATTACAGGCCTCAAAGTCGGTCACTTTTTTCACTTCTAGTCACTATTTTTGATAAAAGTCACTTTTAGTCACTTTTTCTGAAAATTTTCACTTTTTTCACTTTTTTTGAGTGCTCGAAATTGTCTTTTTTAAATCAGTGAAATTGCTCCACAAAAATTCTGTTGAATTAATGGAGGAAGGTAAATACAATTTTCAGTTTTTGTATTTATTTTTACTGTATTTAAGATTTACTATGACTTTAGTCCTTTGGTAAGCTTGGCAATGTTGTTAGATTGTTTGCGTGTTAGACAAATGTGTGTCTGGAACTGTAGTCCCTATCTCTGTTTGAAATCTCAAAAATTTATAAACGTGTGCGGGATTATGAAAATTTGGCAATTGACGAACTCAATCTTCGACCGTGAGAATTTCTAGAGTATTGAAGTCGACTGGAATATGGTGGTTGTTTATATTACGTAATGCAACACATTTATTTATCCTGGTAGCTTGCTAAATGTTATCCGTTTTATTATTGTTTTTGATACGTAGTAATAAAATTAATTTGTAATGACGCGACGTTAATTTTTCCAGAACTCTTGCGTCTGTAAAATGACAATCAATTTTCTTCAGAAATCACGAGAATTCAAACTATTATCATAATCCAGCATAAATTTTACCAGTGGAAAAAAAAAGACTAGGGTAAAATTGTTGCATCTTAAATCGGAAATGTAGAGGCGGGAAACAAAGTTATAGGTTATTCAGAGCTATAAATTTTTTATCACTTGTGTTTGCATCTTGGAATTATTAATACAGACACTGTTTTGTAAAATATGAAGCAAATAAATTTATCTCCTAGTTTTAAATTGTTAAGTGCAATGAAAAACATTCAATGGTCAACATAACATAATTAATTGACTTTTTTTTGTCCACGAAATGTCTGATTTTACTGTTGGAATAAATTACGTATATACCTATTTATTCTGGTTATTAATATTTGTTTATATCTTCTATGTCCTCATTCCATTCATATGTATTTAGTGACTTTTAGGTCTATACAACACACAGACTAGGTGTAACATTTGTGCACATTTTCAAACCATTAAACTAAAGTTATGTATTTTTACAAATATTTATATTTAAATGTTTAACTAAAATAAGGTTCTTAGCCCAACACACATTTGATACTGCAGAAATAGATCTTGAAATTTAAAACATTAATAAAATTTATAAAAAAAATGACATGAAAAACAGCAATAAAATTAGTGAAAAAATCTTGTTAAAATAGACAAAATGTTCTTCAAAATATTTTCAACATGAAACATGAGTACAAAGTAGACACACTAATGTGTAATTGGTTAACAGTATTGATGTGTCCAGTACGATTTTGTTTAACAAAATGGTTACATGACTCATGTTTAGGGTACAAATTTGATGTACTGTACAGTAGTTTGAAATCACAAAATATCATATTACACCAATTCGGACTCGGCCTGTAGTTTCATGGCCTAATAGGAAGACAGTTGCTTAATATTTGTAAATTGTTATGTGACTCAGTTATGTAGGCCTATTTAATCATAGTGACAAATTTAAGCTGTTTGCATTTCCAGTGTTATAGCTAGTAGGTGTTAGGAAAGCTACTATATTAAAAAAAAAAAAGGAGGAAATTGTTGCTATGTTGGTTTTAATCTTCAAAAAGCACAAAAATAAAATACATAGTCACGTTTTGGTCACTTTTTTCCTGTATAGTCACTTCGTAGTCACTTTTCCAAATCAGATTGTCACTATATTCACTATTTTAGAGGTATTAGACCACTTTGAGGCCTGCAATTACTACATTATTGAATCCTGTCGTATCATCCCAAATACCTGATGAAGCAACACTGAATAAGATTTAAATTAAAAAATAAATAAAATAAAAACTTATAATTTGAAATTACATTGGCAGAAAGGCATGCAAGACTTCACAACCCCCTAATTAATATGAAGGTCACAACACATATTGAATATTAATTTTTACATCTACCAATACAAAAACATTTCACCATAAACAGAATTACACCTAATTCGTACTGTAAATAACGTCAGTGTAACGATAGCTCAACATTAATCTACACTATACCAGTGCAAGCAATATGTTTGAAATCCATAATAATTTTCCTGTGATACACATTAAACTAAAATACACACACAGGACATCTAGCCCAACTTCATGGAAACCCAGCTGGTATACATTTGATAATTTTTTAGCTTACACAGAACATTGTTTACATTTACCCATAAGTTCCACAAATAGGAATCAATTTACAAATCTCTCAAAATTCCAAACTCTCCATCCTCCAATTACATTACACAAAGGCACTAGTTAAAAATATTAAGTTTAAACTGTTTACATGGATGATGCTAAACAACACATCTACAACTTTAACATCATGCCCTTTGGAGTAACGACAAGGCTCACCACAGCAAATTAAACAGTTATAATGCCTTTTTGAACAATGATGAGGCAAACACCATAAATACAACCAGGGTAACACCCTTTGGAACAACGATGAGGCTACCTAATCTACAAGAAAAATTTATAGCACATATCAATATAAAAAGAATTTACATACCATGCTGCATTTGCAAACACTCTTACTACTTCAAACCTTTTTGTATATCAATCACATAATTCCCTTCTCACTTAGCTGTAGCCACATACGACCACACCTTAAACATACAACTTTAAACAAGTGCACACAAAATAAAAAAAATTACTGTGAAAAACTTTTTCTTTTACAATTTTCAATAGATATTGACTTGCTGCTATAACTCGGGTATTTTTTTTATTTCCAATTAAATTCACCAGTATATTTAGCTGCATATTGTATATTAAGTTAAGATCATCGACTCTAATATACAAACTAAAAAACTATCAAACTCAGGACTGTTTATGAATAAACACATCAAACTAAAATTTTTAAATCAAATCTCAAATTAAATTAATGCTAAGGTCAAAAGTTAAGTTCAAATTCACCAGGTCCTCATTTCAAAGAAAATAAATGATAGCAAAAAAAAATGAAGGTTTCACCGCTATCCACTACACAAATTAATTAATTTTTAGTGTGTGTGTCCTTAAATTACAATTTCACAGGGATATTATTGATCTCTGGTAGCAGTCAGAAATTGTTTTGAGAAAGTAAAGATAAACTTCACAATTCCATATGTATTACATAATATATTCACATTTCTATTACAGTAAACCCTCGTTTTACCGGACTAGTTGGGGGGAGGTGTGGTCCGGTAAATCAGATGTAAATCGCGAAGTACCAAAATCGGCACACGGAAATAAACAACCTGATAGATATGTAGCAGTGTGATAGCATGGCAACTCAGCATGTTTGTTGTCGTCAAATCTTTGGAAGAGGGGCGAGGGGGAAGGTTTGTGCTGACTGGCGGGAGTAGAAAGATAAGCATGCGCCTTGTCCGCTCTTGGAGATAACCAGGGGCAGTGGGCGGGGAAGAGTAAAAGGAACCAAGGGTGGTGGATGGGGGAAGAATAGAAGGAGAAATAGGTTTGCTATCGGCGTGGTTTCATGTTACGTTGCGTTGGTAACCTGTGACACGTGAACTTGAGCTACTGTCTTATATTTCACAGTAAAGGGTTCATTTACTAAACATATAACACAAACAAAAATGTCTAGCTGAGCTACCGCAGTTTGCATCCCGCCGCAGTATCGTATACCGTGTCTGTGAGATAATAATCTAGCCGCCGTCCTTGAGACTCTTTCTGAAAGGGAAGAGACGGGAACGCTGAGCGTGAGAAAGGCATGTGTTGTGCTAGTTTGTCCGTAGCGGATCTTATCTCTACATCTTGCACATTTACATCACACGAGCGTTGCTGAACATACACTGCCTCATTGTGCGAAGATACAGTATCAAGTTTCATATGTTTCCTGGGGGCTTATGCTCGAGTTTTTAGCCACATTGAACTTGGAAGCAGAATGGTACTTTTTTAGAAACTTGGAGAAAGGTTTTTACGATTTTAACTTAAACGGCACAGTTTGTTTCGTGACACCATAATCAGCACTCAACTTTGCTACCGAAACACTGGCCTCTTAACTTTTCTATTAGTTCAATTTTTTTGCTCAATGTCAAAGTTACTCTCTTCCTTTTCTGTCCTGTTGTAGACGCCTTTTCATTACAAAAAAATGCACAATCTTTAACGAGCATGTACATCAACTGTGTAAAAACACAAGTGGACACAACAGTCGTACTTCCCCGGACACTTACCGTCTTACGCGGCTATTTGTGTGCCCGCGATTGATGTCACTCATCAAAGCACAATAACCAGGTAGGTCGTGCGCTGTTTATCTTACAGTTTCGTAAAATATTCAGGTAGACAATCATTCTTGCCCGGACATGGCACATACCCTGATGCGCGATTAAAAATAGCTCTGCCTACCGTCTTACACAGCTATTCATGTGCGCGCCTGATTTCGCTCACCAAAGCACAATAATCAGGTATTTATTGTGCTGCATGTAACAAATAGACCCGACGTTGGAATAATTTTGCCTCTTCAGATTTTGTCCGTTAAATACAAAGTCCGCTGAATGGAGGTCCGATAAAAGAGGGTTTACTGTATTACAACAAACATTTTTCATTATACTGTAAATTCTCGATTACACGACCCCAGGAATAATGACCCTATCGAAGTAACGACCCTTTTTCCAGGAACCGTGGAAAATTTTAAAAAATTGGCTTAAAAATATTAAATTCAAAGAAAATAATAGAAAAAGGCATTGCATTTATTATGGCCGCAAATAGTTGAAGTAATTTCACGAAAACTGTACTGCCACACAGGGTGTGTTGGTTTTAAAAATATACGTTGCTGCCCCTTCCTCACACACAATGTGATGGCCAGACGGCCGGCCAGAATGCCCCTTCCCATCCTCTGGCTGGTCGGCGACCTGCCCGCTTCTTACCTTCCACCGGTCAACCACTCCAATAAGTCCGTTCGCTCACCCCTTTTTCATCATGTGCGCGCGTAACGTTTTTGCTACTGATTTCTCATGCCTGTGGATATGGTAGTCTGTCTTAGTGCCTGTGATATTACGATTATACGTCATGTTTATTTAAGCTTTATTAAGTTTTACGCTTTTCTAACTAAATGCTATTAAATATAATTACCATCATGTCATTTAATGATATATACACAGTAATGTTTATAGATCATTATTCTTTTAACAAGTGAAAGCAGGACAGTTCATAATTGACACTACCGAATTTCCGGTGTATGTCTCAGGTATGCATGGCATAGGGCAGTATGACACTTGACAATAGTGCGTCTGGTGTGAGTCACTAGCCCTCACATATACGCTCGTGCCCACACACGCACATGTAAATGCAATCGGCTCAACTGTAAATAAGAGCTATGGATACACTTGTACACATCGGTGAAAAGGAAATGTGAAACAGCATTGTGTAGGTTCAAAGTTGTTCTGTGAATGTGTTACACCATAATGATCAACGTCTTGATGTTTGTAATTATTTACTGTTGGTGAACAAACTGAAACTGAGTATCAATCCCTCTCCATGCTCATTGGTTAAGTGTGTAAATAACTAATGCATAGAGAAATGAAGATTTTGCTAATTCAATGACTTGCATGCTAGAATGCAGTGTCCTACGCATACTCAAGTCCCGACGGTCTATCCACTAGCTGCTACTCGGTGGAACAGCAGACAATAAACAATTATCCGGGACTTGAGTATGCATAGGATCTTTGATTCTAACATGCGCACCACACAGCAATCCAAGCTGAGCGGACTGTGCAGATGTGATCCAGATTAGAATAATAAACATTGTTATTTACCATACCAAAAGTAGTGTGGTGGGGCTGCTACTTGTCGTCTCGTTGTGTGTTGTAGGTTATCTAGATGTCCCTGTTCGGGGACGCCAGAATGTGATGGGTCCGCTTCCTCTCTGCTCGCACTGTCGTGAAATGTCTAGAAGATTATTTTTTTTTAGGTTAGGATGTCCCTATTCGGGGCGGCAGAATGTGACGGTGCACGCTCTCTCTCTCTCTCTCTCTCTCTGCTCGTCTGTTGTGCTGTTTATTCCTTGCAGCTACCTTCCATTACCGGCGGCAGCTGATTTCGGCGAGCGATGACTTTGACAAGTCCTTTAGCAATTAGAAATACTTCCCTTTTGTTTTACATGCCCGGATAGCCTGAGGTATTTCGAACGGTGTCCGCGTAGAGAGAAAACATTTAAGTGGGCATATATAAAAAAAAGAAAAAAAAAGGTTTCCGTTTAGCTTTTTTTATTTAATGGTTCACTTGTACATCGAACACTCACTGCTTAACCACTTAAATTCATTCCAGTAACCTTTTTAACTTCGAAACGTAAACATTAATAAAAGGGTGATGCAAGTGCTCAACTTGATGTAGTCTAGAGTGTTCGTCCAGGCAAATACTACTTACATATCCTAACTAGCTAAAGAAAAATGATGAACAACAAAGCATCGCAGGCAATACCGCCCACTTTACTCCCGAATCCGCCCTCTAGGCTTCACAACCCCTCTGTCCCGTCCAACACGTCCTCCTCCTTCCGCCATGACGCCCCAACTAAAAACAAAAAACCTTAGCCTGCCATCTTTCCGCGACCGAGTCCAAGCTCCGACATATCACGACTGACATTCCTGGGCGAACACACGGACTTACTCGGCCGAGCGGCGGAGGGATACATCAGGATCCAACTTGCCTAAAAAGGTGGTTAATTTACATTTATAACCTAAAAATTGTACGTAACATAGATACTGATAAATTTACAAAGCATTTCATTTCATACTACCAGCTAAATATTCATTAGTTTATTAATTGGGGATGTGCAGCGTTCCAAATCTGTCGCGGATCACCACCTTTATAGTGTTGTTGCACACGACACTACCACCCACGTTGATCAAGAAACGCCCTGCAGAGTCCCCGCATTCCAGCACGTCCATATACATGCCTCCAAGCGAGTGAACTCTGACCTGCCTGCCAGATAAATCTATCTAAAGCACAGGCTAGCTCCAAGCTTGTTTGAAACTGTAAAAGCCAGCACTTCCCTGTACGTGCTTCCAAGCAAGAGAACTACGACTAGCCTGCCACATAAATCCTATTCCAGGAGAAGCAAGCTAATAGGCTACTTGAAATTTAAAAAAATTAAAACAAGGCAAAATATCAGAAAAGTTTACTTAGAAAAGGTGCTTGAAATTAAATTAGCTTTCAAATGAGTCCAAACACGATATAAATCCAATAAAATTGACGTGTAAAATTCTATGCTTTTCACTTGCTTTAAAGTTAAAAAGAAAATTTTAATGTAAATTTCTCTACTTGCATCCCCAATTAATAGGTTGGATCCCACCGTATACACCCTTATACCTGGTTAAGTTGGCCTACTTAATTTGTTATAAACAGAGAAAAAAACATTTTACGAACTGTGTGATAAGAGGCCAAGTAAGTGCTATGTGCCAGTGCACGTCACAGTAGTATGTTAAGATGTTCTCAGATTTCTTAAGTTTGATAAGATCAATGAAAGGGAAACATGTTGTGTTTAAAATTCAACAAAAACTTGAAATAATATATAAGCTAGAAGTTAGGAAATCCATAAAATTACTTACTCAAAATTATAGCTTGGTGAGAAGACTGTTTGTAACAGCATAAACGACTATTCGTAACAACATAGAGAAACTAATAAATTTTCGTAGCTGTGCTGATATAACAAGGGGTTGAGCCAAGATAAAAACTATGAAACAGTCATCATATGAAGAATTGGACAAGGCAATGCTTGAATGGTTTTGCCAAAAGTGAGCAGAAGACACCCCAGTGTTCATTATATTGTGTGCCAAGCAAGCGAAGCATTTCGTTTAAATTGTAGGAATGGTAGGCGAATTATCATATCATCAGGCTGGCTTACGTGCTTCAAATGGTGACACTGCATCTGGGAAGTCACCTTACAAGGGGATATAATGAGTGCTAATGTAAATGCTGCTACTGAGTTGTTTGACGATTTTCGTAAGTTAGTCGAGAAAGAAAGCTTGTAACTGGAACAAGTATATAATGCGAATGAGACAGGTCTGTATTGGAAATGTTTGTCATCAAGAACATTACCTTTGGCATAGAAAGCAAGATACTGGGCCACAAATCCAAAAATGAAAAATCAATTGCAATGTGCTTTGCAAATGCTGCAGGATCACACAAATTTAAGCTTTGTGTAATTGGTAAGCCAAAAAAGCAACATTATTTTAAAGGAACAGAAAAAGCACAATTACCACTCAGTTACTACAACCAAAAGGGGGCATGAATGAATCATGAAATTATTAATTCTGGTTCGACCACAACTTTGTCCAGCAAGTAAGTGAGCGCTTAAAGAGCAAGGGGTTGCCAGAAAAGGCTGTATTGCTTCTTGACAATGCACAGTCATATTCCAGTGCAGACATGCTTAAACCTGATGATGTACAAATAGTTGCGAAATATTTGCCACATAATATGACATCCATAATTCAGCCAATGGATCACTTTGTGGCGATGAAAAGCTCCACAGAGACAGCCTCCTGCAGAAACATATTGGTGAGGGTACAGATTGGCAACTTTCTGGAAAAAACTAACTGTACTAGATGCCATATATGAATTGTCTAAAGCTCAGAACATGATCAAACTAACAACTCTTAGCAAGTCCTGGAAAAAAACTTCCCAACTTAGAGTTGGATGACTGTACTGGTTTTGAAGACAACACTTTTTCGTCAGTTAATTTAGCTCTGGATTTACTCTAAGAAATGAAACAGGCAGTGAAAGCATTGTTAGTGATGTGATTTTTTTAGAGTGGCTTCATGTTGACAGTGTCGAGCCGGGTTATCAAGTTCTGAGGGACAGCGAGATGGTGAGACATGTTTAATGTCAACCGGAGACTGACGAAAATGAAGATGAAGGCTGCGGTCTAATACCGGAAACTCACGTGAGACTACCTCAGCACTTCAATTAGCTTCTGTATTTTGAGCAACAAGACAAGTTGGTGCTGCATGCGTTACGAAGTAAAATGAAAGGGAAAGAAGCAAACTTTCTGAAACAAAAGTCTATCACAGATGTTTTTGAAGTAAAATCATAGAATCATTTCTGTGCTAACAGTGTAAATTTGTTGAGTTATTTTATTTTTGCAGTGCAGTGATACTACTTTGTATAACTTTTTATCTGACTTAGTGACACAAAACTGCTCTAACAGCGGAAATCCATTAATATGTGCATACCATATAAAGACCTACAACAATGCCCAAATGTACATTATAAATTAAAGATTTTGTCGTGGGTTAAAGTGCTAAAAATGAAAATTATGTCACTAACTTTTTGTAAAATTATTATTTCTGTGTTTACTGATACTGTACATTTGTTATCACATTTATTTCTTCCATCGCACTGATGTTTTATAGTGTAATTTTTTATTTAACTTAGAGATGCACAACTTCTTGAACAATGAAAATTAATTGTGTGAGTAGCCTATAAAGACGTTCTGCAATCCACAAATGTACTGTACTTTGTTATTTACAAGTTTCTTGTGAGTTTTAGTGCTTAAAATGCTATTTTCGGTATTGTAGTATCTCACTGTGAATCTGGAGCAGTAACAGTATTTATTGAAGTTACTGTATCTTATCATACATATTAACACTACCTGGCTTTCCTCCTAACATAAACTACTACAGCTGTGTTTCTCTCCACACCACCCCTCATTTGTTATTTACTGCCATTGACATTGTTGTTTGTTTACTCTGACTGCCAGTGTCAGCTGGTGAAGGGAGTGGGGAGGCTATCTGTCAAAATCAAGTCACTGTGTGTCATGCAGTACGTGCATCCACGCAGTTGCCACTTCGTTGCGACTGGCTCAGCTTGTGCTGGTGCCAATTTGCCATCACCTATATTTATTCTAGATACTGTGACTTATTTATTTTAATTTCACTTTTCAAATGCCAATTAATGTTGCATATTTAAATGCAGGTTTTCATTTATTATAAAATAACTGAACAACTGTGTTAAAGAATTTAATATACTAGTGCACATAGGATTTATTATACTTGATACATAATTTGTGGATTAACCGCTGTTTTGTTTTATCTGTGACACTTTTCTCCTCCTTTGGTGCAGAAAATCAAGAATCTACGGTAATACAAACATACAAAAGACAATATTACTTGAAGAACAGACTAGTGCTTCTAACCGATATAGGGCTTCAACAAATACTGATTGAAAAAGCCCCTGACACCTCCATAAGCTTTCAAGTACCCCAGTTCCCAGACATTTATGCCTGCACTTTTCAATATGATAAACAGCCCCTCATACAACAAAAACAATTTTTAGTGCCTTTTAATAGATGTTCACTCTTCTCACATACCCATAACAGCACTTTGTCACCTACGTTAAAATTACTTTTACTGCTACCTTGTTTTCCTCTCTTGAAGGCTGCATGTTAAAGTTTCAATTTAACTTCCTCTACTTTATCTGCCACAGAAGGCTCTACGGTATCTGGGAACTTTACTCTGCTTGCTACATTGTCCCTCTGGACTTACCCTGTTGTCAATTCCTGTGGTGAGAACCCAGTGCTAAAATGCTCATGAAAATTTAAAACATTGGTCCTCAAAGGTACAGCTACTATCCATTTCCTGTGTTGACGATGACAGTAGGTTGTAAGCAACCTGTCTATCTCTTTCATGACTCACTTGCTAGAGTTCCCCTGCTGGTTCTGGCTGACGAATGGATGATGCTGACATTTAACCAAATTAGTTCCCATCTCCATACATCTGCTGTAAATTGTGTTCAATGATCACTTAAAACCGTTTTAGGTGTGCCAAACCATTTATTAATTTATTTACACAAGCTGCAGCAGTAGCTCTTTTAGTGGATACCACCAGACAAATTTGGAAAAAAGAACAAATATAAGCTGAACTCCTCTCTTTAATGTGGACAATTGCCAACACAAATCAACTGCTAGTAAATCATCAGGCCCTGACTGTATTATAGCTTCCAATGGCTCTTCATAGTTCGTGTTCGGAAAATTTGCCTTATGACACACATCACAACTGCTTATCTGCCTTACACTCCTCTCCATCCCTGACCAGTTTTAACAGCTGCAAAGCAACCAGAAATTATTTTTTGCACCAAAGTGTCCAGTTGAAATGTGTACATGCCAAATCAGTTGTTTTACCCAAGTCTTAGGGACACAAATATTCTATCTTTCAACATTTAAACACTCTCTTTGATACAAAATGCCTCCACTCAAACAGTAACATGCCAGTACCATCTGTACCTGAGGATCAGCCAGGTCCCTATTCTCATCTTCCAACACTTCAATAATCATCTTCCACACATGATCTTCTCTCCGCCTGCCCTCTATGCTCTTAAATTTTTGTACCAAATCCCTATCCTCAACTATCATTGGACCTGCTCTAGGTTGTTCCTCCATTATCAGGTGGTCACCATTAATGGACGGCTTGGCTAGTAGCATTTGCGCCCTGATGATTTTGCACAAACAGCACTGGAAAAGTATATGATTATTTGGGTTGACAAGATTCTATTCATTAATTAATACTTTTAATACCCTTGAAGTTAAAAAATTAACCTTTTAATAGTTTACAGCAACTACAGACATTTTTTTAAAATACGTATGCCATAGATAATATTGAATGATAAATAATTTTGAAGCTGTAATGGTAAAATTACAGATATTTGGATATTTATTTTTATGTTAAATATTTTCATTTCACATGTCAAAGACTCTAATATTTTATTATCTTAATTTGTAATATTCTGATAATTTCATTAAATAACGTCCCAGGTTTTTCTATTACTAAATTTCTTTGTTTTTAAATTTAATTTATTTCGTTATTTTATTTTAATTTTTGGTGATTGTGGTCAGGAAAACTCTCTCGAAATTTTATTGTTTTTAATATAATCAATTTTATAGTTTAGTATGTATAAAGACTTCCTCTTTGTGTTCTGGAGAGGTGTGAAACCTCTTGGTTTTAGCAACGCCTCGGAAGCTTCACTTCCGAGTTTCGTTTCTGCCTTCGTCTTCCCTGTGACTTCAAAGAAACATGGCGTCTTTCTGCAGAACTCGGCCCAGATGGGGAGTTCTTCTGTCGACATCGTAATTATATAAATGCTTCAGGGAGCATTTAGATAGGTAGGCAAAGTTTGACAAGTGTGAAAAGGTCTATTTTAGAAGTGGCAGTGAAAAAAATAACTTCTTGTTAAATGGTTTTTTTAGTGAGCATCAAGCCATCTTCAGCGTGGGACGGCACCATTTAATTGATGATAGCCACTGCAGCGTCGTATACTCAATTTTCCATTTACGTACGTTGTACCGTAAAGAACTAATAACTTCCATAATTTAATTGGTTTTTGTGCCTAAAAGTGAATGAACTTCCGATAACTCTGCAACGAAACATGCAATTTTAAGTATGATTTGAAATTATTTTAAAGTTCAGGTAAAGACTCCTATTCGAAGTAGAAATTTACATACCCAGAGGTCCTGTTTGTGAACTCGTGCAAAACCCTGAGATTTTTCAATAAATTCTAGCCGAGAGCAAAATCAAATCCTGAACATTAATTTTGTATTAATTTTTTTTTCATCTAATTACCACGTTTTGTCTTATTGTTAATGTAATGACTGGTCCTAGAGAGAGAGAGAGAGAGAGAGAGAGAGAGAGAGAGAGAGTTTTTTTTAGTAATTCACAATTTTATTTTCACAGCATCTGCTTCATATTATTATTTCAATAAATGTTAATTCTTCCATTTCATCAATATATACACATGAGTTTACTTCTGTTATGCATAATGAATTTTATATTTCAGCTACTTCAATCATCGTAATTTTTGGTAAGTGTTCTGTAATTGCAAAAGGGTAAAACAGTCCACTTACACTTAATTGTCTATTTTCCATAATTTCTTTATCTCTACGTCACGAGGTTTTTTATTTCTGTATAGATTTAATAGCCTACCTGTATTTCTATATATCATTACCAACAATGATCATTAGAAAGGTAAAACAATTGAGTCAGTGTTAACAAGAGATAATAATTTAGTTCCATATTTCTTATGATAAAATAACATACTTATCATACCAGGCAGTATTTCAAGTAGGTCAAGGTTGTTATTTTCTTCTTTATAAACACAACAAATAAATAGAAACATTGTCTAAAAATTAGTAGGCCTACAGTGAACCTTCTTTCGTCTGGCCGTTACAATGCAAGTTTCCATGTAGCAAGAATTTTGCTTCATTACTCTAACTTTTAGAAATTATTAATTCGTGTCATAACAAATTGTTGAAATACTGTCCACTTCCCTAAAACAAGTATAATACCCGGCAATTAATGTTTGCATGTGTAAGCTACAGAAAAATGAAGTAGGTCTGTATGCATATGGGAGCATACTTAAAAAAAAGCCAACTATATCATTTGATGATTGATAGCACTAGTTTCTTGAACTGCAACACTCCTTAAACGTTCTGGAGAAATGCACATGGATATATGTTATCACACTTTTCCAAAAAAAATTGAGAAATATCTTAGGTCTATCTTTATAATGGAAACCCAATTTTATTTTAGGCTAGTAAAAATGTATGTACCACATAAACGTACAACCAGTACATAAACACTGTAATATCTAGCCAATCAAACGTAATATCAATAATCTACACTAGTTGCAGTCAACTCCCGACTTAAGGACACTTCAAGGTTCCCGGGAATAGGGTTGTTATTTTGGAGGGGTCGTTATTAGAATTTTTGACAAATTTTCAGCAATCCCCGACCTATAAAATGTCTAAATTTACTGTTTTTTATCATTGAATCTGTGTCCACTCGTCTTTGGCGCAAAAGTTACGTGTTTTTATAACATTATACACATTTATTTTGAAAAGCAAACATGTTTTTATGAAAGTATGCCATTTAAGTGGATCTCAGGCTTTGCTATGTTCAATATAAATCGTAAACGTTGTTGATAACATAAATTCTTGCACCCGCAACATCCTTTCTTGGAAGTAATTTTCAAGAATACCAGAATAAAGTTTATTGAAATAGTAATAATTTCCAATAGAGTGTAGTATTTTGAATAAATATATGCATTCGTAGCAGATATATGACCTTTCTTTGCCTGAAAATTAAGCAAAAACGTCGCTGGCAATGTAGATTCTTGCACCCGCTACGACCATTTTTGGAATTTATTTGAAAGAATACAGCAACAAAGTTCATTGAAATAGTAATATTTTTCAGTAGAGTGAAGTATTTTGAATAAATAGATACACTCGAAGCGGATATACAACCTTTATTTGCCTCAAAATTAAGGAAAAACGTCGCCAGCAATGTAGATTCTTGCGCCCACAACGACTGTTTCTGGAAGTTATTTGCAAGAAGCCGCAACAAAGTTTATTGAAATTATAATATTTTTCCATAGAGTGCAGTATTTTGAATAAATATATACACTGGAAACGGATATATGACCTTTAATTTGCCTTGAAATTAATCAAAAATGTTGCCGGCATTGTAGATTCTTTCGCCCGCAGTGACTGTTTTTGGAAGTAATTTGCAAGAAAACTGCAAGAAAGTTTGTTGAAGTAGTAATATTTTTCAATAGAATGACATATTTTGAATAAATGATACTCTGGACGTGCATAAACTGTACGACCTTACTATAGCTCAACATTAAGCATGAATTCATGATAATGAACCATTAATATCGTCGACAATGTAAATTAAGCGCCAGGAATATTTGCGTTTAAAAACTATTTACAAGGTACTATCGCAATGTTGTTGATTGAAATAGTAATTTATTTCAATAGGCACATATATTCTGAATGAATGTACGTTCATGGTTGACATCTGAAACTTTTCTTCAACATATCTAGGCACAAACTTTGCCAGCAACGGTAAATCTAGCTGGCACAACATACATCTTGATAAAGCTGTTTGCCTCTTGGGACCTTGTCTTGGCAGCGAGTTACCACACACACGTATACGATAATTTGTGTGTGTAAGGACCTATCTGGAAACTGGTTAGTTAAAAAACAACATACATGATGTGTCTAACCTGTCACTTGTGCCATTTTTGACCACTATCTAGTCACAGCTCCTGACGCTCGCTCAGCAGATGGGACGTGATGATAACACTACTTCCTTTGTTTTGCAGTTCCTTCACTTCTCTAGCCCGGCCGGCCGTGTGAAAGTATTGCGTGTGCGTGGGCGCGAGCGGACGTGTATGCTTGTGACTCACACCACACGCGCTGTTGTCAAGTGTCGTACTGCTCTATGCCACGCATGTTTGAGACATGTATCTGACGTTTGATAGTGTCAGTTACAAACTGTCCTGCTTTCACTTGTTAAAAGAATAATGATTTATAAACACTACTGGGTATATATCATTAAATGACATGATGGTAATTATATTTAATAGCACTTAGTTAACAAAACAGAAAACGTAGTAAAGCTTAAATGAACACTACGTATAATCGTAATATTACAGGCACTAAGACCGTATGACATATCCAAGGTGGAGGGAAAGATGTGGGCAGGTCATTGACCGGCCGGAGGATGGGAAGGGGCATTCGGGCCGGCTGGCGTCGCGATGTAGTAAGGATCAGCAACGTATATTTTTAAAACAAACACGCCTTTAGCGGCAGTATAGTTTTCGAGAAATAACTGCAACCATTTGCGGCCATAATAAATGCAAAGATTTTTTCTGCTAACTTCTTTGAATTAATAATTTTTTAAGAAAATTTTTGAAACTCTTCCACTGTTCCTGGAAAAAGGGTCGTTACTTCGAGAGGCTCGTTATTTCTGGGGTCGTATAATCGAGAGTTGAGTGTATTTCCATTTTACAAATGAATTCTCCCCCACCTCTGTCCTAGGTCAGTCCTGTATGGTAAAACCTCAAATTCGTCTCTGTTACCTCAACAAGGAGGGGAAAAAAATTTAAGCACAATACCACTACAGTGTATAATGTAACAATGTCTCAATTTAAATATGTTCAGAAGTGATTTTGGAATGTTACTTCTTATTTATAAGTGAAAACATAAACCACGAGATAGGCCTATGTGCCCATTGACTTGCAGCAATAATCCGGGAGGACAGAAGTGTAAAATTGAAAGCGTACTTTGACTCATACAAATATGTGATTTTAACATAATACAATTATTAATTTCATAAATGGGCCTATGGTTTCTTTAAAAATCTTTGAATTTGTTAAAAAATATAACAATACTTGTAACCCTATTCCCATGCAAGGCTAAAAGTAGTAGGCCTAGGTTTGCAAACTACATTGTTATAGTAAGTGATTTGCGCTATACACTGTTTTGAAATATAACAATTCGCCAAATAAAATGTGCACACTTTTTTTAATTAATAAATGCATAGTAAAACAGACAGAAATGAAATACGGTGAGCATGAAAGCAAAATGACGGATTTTCCGATGTGATTATTTATATTTTAAAATCACTGGACATTATGAAACTTTGTATCTCATTAGAGAATTGTTGTTAGTCCTACTATAACACATTAAATATTTAGCAATGTTTTACATGGTTTGTTATAAATCATGTAACAAACATTCTAATGCTTCGAGCCTTATGGCAAATGAGTGATTGTGCAAAAACAGCTTATTCTCCCAGCATGCAATCTGTTCTGACATCACTAGCCAAGCAGTCCTACTTAATAAGTCTGCATATATATTCTCCTTCCCTGTTACATACACAATGTCAATATTGAATTCCTGTAGAGCCAGGCATCATCTGGTTAACTTACTTCCTATCAATTTATATGATTGCAAATTTCTGAAGAGTGGTGGTCCGATTAAACAATAATTTTGCTGCCTAAAATCAGGTTTCTTAATTTGTTCAAACTCCAAACAACAGCCAAACACTCCCTTTCAGTTACTGTATAAGCTCTCTCTGCTGATTTTAGAGCCCTGCTAAGCATAGCAACAAGATTTTCCTTACTATAATGATTATTCTGAATTAACTTAGCTCCTAACCCATTGCTTGACACATCTTTGCTAAGGTAAAATTCTTTACTTAAAATCTGAGTAGTTTACTAACACTCCTTAATAAACAAATCCTTTGCTTTTATCAAAGCTACCCTGACATTCATCTGTCCAGTGCCAACTGCAGTCTTTCTTCAATATGCATAGTAATGGTGCTCCCATATTTGAAATTTTCTCTGCAAATCTTCTATAGAAGTTGCACAAGCCTAAAAATCCCTCAATTGTTTGATATTCCTGGGTACCGGAAATCTCTACTAAGGCTGACCTTGTGTGGATTGGGCCTAATACCTTCAGCACTCAATTTAAATCCCAAAAACTCAACTCCCTGCCTCAAAAACATATATTTGGGTAATACTGATACTTGTTCAAACAAGAAATGTTCCTTTTGCAGTGGTAGTTGTGAAGTGTACAGATGTTCCCAAGTTCTAGAGACCTTTCCCAACAAGAGGTATCTGTGGGATAAGTCAGGGCAGCTATGCTTGAAATATTTATGTCATTTCCATGAATCCAAGTCTTGTGTTTCAAACAGTAACTGCTTTGTGCGTACACAAGGTACTCGTTCTGTGTTTGCTGTCGACGGCTATGGTTAACCTCCCAGTCAGTGACAGTAACTTTCAAACAGGACATGCTTTACTTGACTCTGCCAGCTGGTCTAATTTCATGGCAGAGGATTGTGTGAAAAGACTTGGGGTTAAAGTGTAGAAATACAGCCAATCCAAGTTTACAGTGTTTTTTTTAATTTCAGTGTGTGTGTTCAAGGGCACAATTGATTGTTTACTGACTCAGATTGGTCAGGTTTAGCCTCAACTTCCCTCACAGCATTCATCTTGCCAAAGATAACAGGTTTGTTGCCCATACTGCCTATCCAGACATGGTCGTGGGACTATCTTATCCATTTGTATCTTGCTGACCCTTATTATGTCACTCCTGGACAAGTTGACATATTGATTCGAGCAGACTGAACCAAGACAGAATGCACCAATAACAATTGACAGTGTTTTTGGCTGGGTAGTTATTGGAAAGTGTTCAGTATCTGCGACATCAATAAATTGTGTTTCACTTCATAGTGCACACCTACTTTGGATGATGCAGTTTGACCATTGAATATATAGAGGTATAGAAGTCACACGGGATATGATTTATTCTACACTGTTTCTCGGCGGGAGTTCGGCTAGTTGTTAGCTCCTCCGCTAGGATGCACAACCGTTGTTGCCACCCCTCTCCCCCCTTGCCCTGATCCCGTCTTTTCCCACTCCCCTAGCTCATGCCGACCCTCCCCCCTTCCAGACCTAACTCGTTTTCCTTCCCCCTCCCCTCCAGCCGGGCAAGCTATCACAATTCACCACCCTTCTCATGTATTCTCCCTTTGCAAAGGCATTTTTGTCAGCAGCCAGTTCCTCACTACTCGAAAGGGATGAAACAATTCAGTATGTACCAATACCGGTTACGTGCACTAAAGGTTATCTTAGCGTATACATCTATGTGTGTATACACAATTTCGAAGTTGCTCTAAACATTTAAATCATACTTAATCTTATATGCCGTACAATATATATACACACACACACCACGATAAACTAAACAGCCAAAGACGGTGACACACAAATTTTAACAAGGATAAATTGGAACACATTTCATAATTAAATATAACACATTATGTGTATTTAGTATTTTACAGTTTTCCGAACCTTGCATCAACAACGAAGGTTTATTTATAACATTGATTCCCCACACACAAATCTCATAAATAAGTACGTAATTTATAGCAACATTCAAATCGAGCAAGATAAACCAGTGGCAAAACTCAGCGATTGCATTGAAAGAACCCTGGTTCTTATACCAACCAGACCATTCTATTTTAAGTTTTCCACAGTTTTCTGAAATCCTGTGTAGGTGAATGCCTGCATTATGCCTTAACATAGTTCACTCCCCTATCAAGAGTGTACAAATTCAATATTAAATGCCTCCATCACTTCCTTACTCCTCCTTCAAGAACAAAATAATATAAATTATTTATTACACAAAATCCAGATATCCTCACATTACTTCAAGAAAATCTCTGTGGATTTCCTTCAATAAAAAAAATTAGAATAACAAATAAATTAGTAAAAATTATACTCAAGCTGTGTCTATGATATAATAACTGTTGTGTAACAAATCATGAGTATTCATTCATTAGAATAATGAATTTTATCACACTATTTATGAGTAAGTTCTAACCAAAAATACTTTTCCAAATAAGACAGCCATAAGCTGTTCAAAATATGACCCATTAACTATATCAGTAAACACTCACTATAATAAACTATAATATAGGAGAGTATGGTAATTTTAAATTTTACTACTAATAAGAAATAAAGAAAGTTGGCAAAATTAGGCTTTGATAATTACAGAAAAAATTGACGAAGATTTGCGAAATATGACACACAAACAGTATTTTTTAAACATGTAAAATAATTTGAAATATGTAACTGTTTACTGTACAACTTGAATAGCTTGTCCAATATCTTTGTACCATTATATAAGAAAAAAACAGTGATGTAACAAAACAAATATGCCCATCAAAAGCTTTCGTTACATTAAATCATGATATACTTACAAAAAACTAAGCAATCGTGAGCAGGTGGATGATTAAAGATGGTTTGAACTACTACTAGAAGAGTGAAAATTCACATAAATTATGAACATAGTATTTTTTCTTCAGTAGAATGCACAATGAATAGCCAAAGAACAATCGTATTATTTATCTTCGTAAATCATAATTTAGCATTGCAACTCACTGCAAGGTAAAATATAACGTAACAGGCAGTAGTGTTATACATATAGACAAGATTCCAGAAAAGAAAGTCAATTAAACTAAAATGAACCATCTAATAAATCTCACGAATCAAGTTGCATTTAAATATTATAGTAAGAATCAAAATAATCTACCTGCATTTATACATTTTAACATATATATGTTGTAACATAATCAGTATAAGAAGAACTAGATATGTATTTTGAAATATTATAATAAATGACAATGTAGTTGAAATAATCAAGTTGAACATTAACATATCAGTATGTTGCATTTTCACAGAAATTTCTTTTACTCAATGCAGTAAAATTTATTAACATTAAAATAGTTCAGGATGTATATCAAAATCTAGATCAGACCCACGTTAAGCAGAAAAACAGTATAAAATGTCTATAAAACATTTCCAAACATACTGTAAACTTCTTTTTAAAGGTTTTATTGTCCCAGTACATTGGATCTGATACTGCTGTGTTAGCTAAATGAGTGGAAGTAAACTTCTATTCCATTCCATTAATATTTATGTTGTTTATTATTGTAATATGACTTATGTTTATGCTTTTAGAGCTGTATCGAACACAAACTGTACATAAAACTGAAAGCCAGTAACATGGCACGGTTTATTTTCTGGTAGTACCTACTGTTATTTAACATTTTATGTTTAGGATGTTCCTTCGCGTCACTGTTTTTTTTTTTTTTTTTTTTTTTTTTTTTTTTTTTTTTTTTTTTTTTTTTTTTTTTTTTTTTTTTTTTTTTTTTTTTTTTTTTTTTTTTTTTTTTTTTTTTTTTTTTTTTTTTTTTTTTTTTTTTTTTTTTTTTTTTTTTTTTTTTTTTTTTTTTTTTTTTTTTTTTTTTTTTTTTTTTTTTTTTTTTTTTTT
>PNEQ01021576.1:0-14174 GCA_003012365.1 Medauroidea extradentata | reverse complement strand
GAATCCCGAACTTGTCTCGACATCAATTTCACTTGGTAATGCAAGCAACTTCGTATCAGAGTCCGCAGCGTACATTTCCTAGTGTGCCCGACAATTGTTGAACCTTGTAGAAAAATACGTATTTGTTTGTTGTTTGATACGCACCTCTATTAGGAAAGATACTTTCTTTCGAATCAGAATGTTTCATAGCAGTTTGAGAATACTTGTAACTAGAAGCACGTTTGATGCTGCTTTCAGATGAATTCTGCATTCAGACAACGACCTTTGTTGCCACAAACGTAATTTCTATAGTAAAATGATACCTTATCTTCTGAATGGTGTTGCTGTGGTCAGTCAGCTCACTGTAACAGTTTGGGCAGGTTAATGTATCTAAGCATCTTTTTACATTATATCCAGAAAAATAGTACACTGTACAGTCTTGGATTTTTTCTGTTTCCTTCGTTGTTTCAGGATATACATAGCCTACAAAAAAGGAGTACTTAGCTACGCATTTAGTACCAACACTTTGCTTGCAGGTAACTAGAATGGAAAAGTTATTGAATTAACGTTTACACTTTGAGTGCACATAATAATTAATAAAATTTCTGTTTGAATCTTAAACTCAAATTTTGTATGAAACTATTTTAACCACAATGAGGTGCAGAGGCTTATTTGAAATGCACATGTTTGAATGGCTTTTGATGGCTTAGGCCAAAGACAGCAGATTTTCCATGACCTGATTGGAAGCACTCTGAATACAAACTGTGACACGCATAATCAAACCTGTTTCAGTCAGTGCTTCTAAAACTACTTGGAACAAAATCATTAAGGGTGTTCAGTTGGGAAAAACGTAATTTCATATTTGTATTAAATAGTGGCGCTACTCTATACTTGAATCATTTCACCCCTCACCAGACCTCGATGTTAGGTGCTGAACAAAACCTCTCACCCATAAATATTCATTCAGCTGCAACAGTAAATCACCTACATGTATTTTTTTACGTCTTCTTTTGCTGAAAATGCACTTGGCTCCGTTTCATACTAAAATGCAATGTGCACTCTCGACGTTTAGCTTTCAGTATTGGTTTTCTTGGATCATTGTCGTCCTGCTGTTATTTTGCGTGTTTATTGAAAATGTTGCCATTTACTAATCCCGCAGGCATTTCCGTATTAGAAGTCTTGCTTGTATGACACATATCCTTGCTTTTCTCTGGCACGTTTTAGTCTTCATTTTGTTTGGTATCGCAAGAGATTTGTAACTGTTTCATGTTCTGTTTTGGAGCTCTAGGGGTGCACATACGAGGGAGAGCAAAATAATTTTCTGACTTTCATATTCCATTTTTGAACTAGTTTGGTTCAAAATGATCTGCACAAATTGCGTAATAGGTCAGGGAAATATCTGGAACTTTAAAAGTTTATCTTTTCCGCTCTTTAAAACCCACTCCAGGCATCTAAAATATTTTTAAAAATCGAACGATCCTACAGTACTATATTTATAATTTCGTATTTATGTTTCACAGCTTTTTAAATTACTGAAATATCAATGAACTTCTATGCACGAAAGTTCAGAGATCAAGTTGTTAGTGAATGATGAGTTAGTGGAATGCTACACAAGTAGTGTTCTTGGGATACATGTTTTACTTTAAATAAACCGAAACCACAAATATCAACTGTAGGATTGTACCGAGTTCAATGAAGCTTTATTAACAGTTCATCCATAATTTTTTACATATTTCTGTATGCACTTTCAACAGAGTGTACGTTTTAAGTAGGCAACATTACTTTTTAAAACCAAACCGCACCACACGTAATGAATGAATATTTTGATTTTAAATTTAGGCATACTCAAATAGATTGTAAATTTGCATCATTATTCGGTGCAAACAACTCATTGCTAAGTGGTTCGTGTGTGTGCTTATGTAAAATTGCAATTTAACAAGTCATGTTAGTCATACCTTGTGTGAGAACTATCTAAATATTTGTGAAATGGAAGCAACTGAGTTAATGAAACCAGATCTAGTATTTTAAAGTAAAATTAATTAATGCATATTTTAATTTAATGAACTTTTATTTTATCTTATAAATATGTTTTATTGTACATTATTTTGCAGCTCAAAATCCTTTTATTTGTCTCCCATGCGGCCTTATACGTATACATTTGAAGCCGGACACTTGCCTAAATGTCAGTATTGTATTTATGACCACTCATTAACTTCTTAATAGTTTTGTTAAATGCGGAGCATCAACAATGGTTTATTCGTTCATTTTTGTTCATATGAAAAGCACACAAGCGTAAGTAATTTATAACTCATTTATAATAATTTACGAAAATTGACACTCAAACTCAAAAGGCTAAAATTTTTCATGAGAGTTCGTTTATAGATATGAGTAGCATCATACCAGACTACTTAATTTCTCCTGAAAATTAACGTCATGCTAATGTTGGTGTTATACGTACTCGTGTCGTATTTATTTCAGTTAAATTAGGCACTTCCGCAACTTGCAAAGTGAAGAAAATAGTACTGAAAATGCCACAGCCTTACAGCTGATGGTATATGTTGTAGGATAAAAAGAACTTAAAATGAGAAATCTTATAGAACCCTATGAACACCCAGATACTTACATTTGTTACTAATTTTCTTACAAGTAAATTTCACAAGTTCCATTACTAGGTGGCCTATGGAGGTAGTATATTTGTCTTACAGAGCATATTCATGCCGTTAAGGCCGAATCACAATGAAGTTAACATGGAGCTTCTTACGTTACCTTTACGTTACAGCTGAGTTGAGATATAGGTCACGCTGCAGTGTTTCCACATTGAATTATCGGCGACGCAACGGTAACTTATAAATTTGGAAGTTGAGTCAACTTCAACATAATGTAAAGGTAAAGTTAAGAACAGCCAATCAGAAGCGGAGTTGTTCTTTTGTTGGTTATTGCCTACGAGAGTTTATCACACCAGAACTAACAGACGTTTCTCGTAACCTCAAATTGTGTGATGTTCGCTCGTGCATGTACAAGAGTGTATGAAAAGAAGTATATTTGTCACAGTTGTGTTCTGAAGTGTGGTGAAAGGAAAATGTTGGTTATTGTAATTTTAAGTAAATAATATTTTTAATTCCACATAATAATTGTTATTCGTGTTACATGGTATTTGTGAGTGCATTGCCTAATACAAGTGTGGCTGTGGTTGTTTAGTGAGTCGTAAATCGTTATCATATATTTATAAATAATTCAGAGCTAATGTGTTGCTAAAGCATTCGTTCAAGGACCCTACAATAAATTTAACTAGATGATTTGCGAGTTCACTGAGGTGGGTGTGATATGTGTAGACAGCAAACATATTGTTAAATTATCAAACAAGTGTCTCACGTCTCATGAAAGACGTTAAACTAACAGTTTAGCCCTCCCATTTCATGAAATAAATATAATCACAACAGAATTACTCTTAAATAAAGCATGTGTAATGTGAGAATAAAAAGTACTAGTTGGTAAGAAAGGCGTAATGTTACAAATAGGGTATTTTATTACACATTTTCAATACATAACTGAAACAGGTACAGTACTTGCGAATCATTTTCGTTATTAATTTACGTTACCACTTGTATACGTAAATATTTTGTGACTTAAATAACATCGTTAAATTTAAATATTGCAATGATCGTCAGTAGTCTTGCAGTATTTGTAACATAGCCTTGTACCTCAACTTAATTCCTTAACTTCAATGTGAAACATCGGTCACGTCCGCGGTAAATTTTTTCTGTAAAGTTAACGTAAAGGTAACGTAAGGAAGTCCATGTTAACTTCATTGTGAATCTGCCTTTACTTATGAAAACAAAGTTGCCAACATAGACCTACCAAAGAAAAGGAATTGATTACATAATATTGCAAAAGTTAAATATTAAATTAAATGTCAACATACCGTTATGGAAGAAGTTTTTAAATTAATTAGTGAATTTTGTGTTCACGAAGAGAAATTAATACAGAATGCCCCCCCCCCCTTTTTTTTTTAAAAAAACTGAAAATTAAGTTTCAACTCATTAAATTCGAGAGGCCCATCAAACTAGAAATTTGATAGCTTAGCATTTCTGAAGTGCACTTAAATGACCAAAAGGCTTCATGGGGAAACAAAACATTGATGAGTTTGTACAAATTTTCCTCACATTAGAACAACTTCTATACAAACATTTTTTACCTACTGTATTTTGACATGGTAACTCACATTTCTTCAACACAAAAAATAATAACTTACGGTCAACGCATTGGACAACTGAACAAGACATCTATTTTCTGTCTAGGACAAGTGATGAGCTGTGTTCAAGGTCAGTGACCGGTGCTGTTGGGAGGAGGAGACATCGCTAAGGGGAGGGGGTAAGAACGGGAGGGGTTGCCTTGTACCTGCTTCTGTGCGGGAGGAAAGAGTAGTTGTCAGACTGTCCGCTAGGTTTGCTCTATGTCAGCACTCAAGCAACGGTGGCGATTGCGGTGGGCGAGCTTACAACTTCACTTTCCTCTCGGAAAACCTCGTAGATATTTTAACCTGTGCGTGCGACTTCTATACCTCTATATATTAAATGGTTTGACAGCTGTGTTAGACCAATGAAGTTGCTTTGCCACCGAGGCCTAATACATAATGCAGATTATGTACCCGGTGAGCAAATATTTGTGGAAACTTGTAAGGCAAGTAGGGTTTTACTTCTCTTCTATAGCTAGGTCATTAGACTGTTACACACAACTTGGTACAATGACAGGAGCTGGGAGAGGATTAGGTCATTACCTATGTTAAGAAACCATTGTGGAAAATATACTACAGGGGCCACCCGGTCGCGATCCATCAACAAGGTGCCGTCAGCAATTACATAGCCTAAGAATTTAACTTGGCGTTGGGCCAGGGACACTTTCTTAGGGTTAACAGTGAGACCCACCTCATGAAAATGAGTTAACAATTTATCTAGATGTCAGAAGTGCTCCTGAAATGTCTGGCTATATACTATCTCATCATCAATATAATTGAATACAAAATCGTATTTATAGTCTGACAACACATGATCTAGGACCCTACTGAGGGCCTGACTGCCAAAATTCGCAACCGTAAGGATGCGTGTGACTTCGTACTGATTCCAGGGTGTACAGAAGGCTGTGAATTTATGACACAAAGGATCTAACAGACATTGATGAAAACTTTTGTTTAAGTCTAAACAGAATAATATTTAGCCTTCCCAAAATGCTGTAGGGTGTCCTCAACTGTAGACAAGGGAAAAGGTTCTTTAATTATTTTGCGATTAATGCTAATGTGGTTCACAACCAAACGATATCCTCCATCCTTCTTTTTCACTAAGAATCCAAGAGAACAGTACTCCAAAACGGAAGGGGTAATGACGCCAGCAACCAACAATTTGTCAATAATCTGCCTGAATGCCTGCAACTTAAGGGGAGCACAATGGAAGCAACGCTTTTGAACCGGAATATCATTGGTCAGCAAGAATTTATAGGGCAATACATCACACTTCCCTGTATTAGGCGCAAGGACATCCTCAAATTTCTTACGCACTAAATTCAACTGTTTCTTCTCGTCATCCTCAGCTACAGACACACTATTGCTTACTAAGACACTATTACTAGAATAGGCACGAGCATACAGACGCGCCTTAATGGTGGGAGCAAACCCAAAGGACAAAGTAGCATCATCAAAATTTAATGACATGCGAGCATGACCTAAAAACTCCAAACCGAGAATGACGCTCTGGCTCAACCCAGGAAACACCCAAAAGGGATAAGTCCACGAAAATATACCAATTTTAAAATGCAAAAAAATGTGGTTACGTAACTCCACAATCTGACCATTAGCTATACAAATTTGCACACGTTTCTCAGTGCACAAATTACGGTGGCATTTATGACAAAAAATTGGTAGGGAATTAGCAAAATCCTTGCTTACCAGACAATGAGTAGCACCTGTGTCAACCAGCGCGTCAACAAGCTGGGTATAAAAATGGCCTTAACAAAGTTACCACCACTGGGCGGCAGACTTATGGGAACGTGGCTGGAGGAGCAGCTTTTCGCTCCAACTTCTAGTCATTTCCCGAACAAGAGGCTCTCAAGTGTCCGGACCTGCCACAACAAAAACATTGTCGTTCCCGCAGAGGAACGGGAGCACAAGTGCAACTACTCTGTACATGCCCCTTAAGCGAGTAGTTCACACAACGGCGCCTATCACATTCAGTCTGGACGTGAGGCGAGTTGAAAGATGCCACACTGGCTAGCTGTGGATTACACGTGTTCGTGCCAGACCTAAGGTGAGGGGACAGAGGAGGAAAAGCAGCACAGTAATCAGCTGTTGCCGCTAGGCGACCTAGAACCATGCATGCCAAGGCACGCAGTGCCGACAAAGTGTTGGGCATCGCACTCAAGGTGCACAATTGTCGTACATGAGGCGCTAAATTATCCACAATAATTTCCACCAATTCCCATTCTGATAACTTCAGATTTAAACGCACGTTCAAGGTTAATGGTAGAATCCACAATTTCGTGCATCCGTTCCCCTGGCTGCTGAAAATGTTACACAAAGTCACGCTTGCAGCGCTGTAGAATGCGTGCCGGGATAGCAAATGCTAATATTTTAGCCTTGAACACCTCAAATATACCAGAGGGATTGTTGATTTTCTCGGTAATTAGTGTTAAGAAATGATTACTGCACTTTATTGCTAATGCACGTAGCAACTGATGGTCGGAACGTAACCTTAAATCCAGCAAATTTGTTGCTGCTACAATAAATGCTAATATATGATTAGGTTCGGTAGAGGACATTAATGGTAAAGGATGTACGGACTGGATCAACAGTTTCTCGTTGAGAGTACCCGATGTTGTACTTGTCACCTGTTGCTGTAGAGGTGGCATCGCCATAGTCCCGCCCTAACGTGCATATTTGACTGCTAAGCAATGCAATTCTTGGACTGTGGAAGTGTCCGCGTACGAGATCCCCACATCGTCGAGCAGAAGTGATAATTCCTCCTTGCGTAGGGAATATACAAATGTGACGTTTAAAGTGGACGTCATGAAAAAAAAACACAAAAATAATGTTTAGCAGAGTTGCACAGTTTTGAACCAACCTTAAATTGTGAAGAAGGTTACTAACATACATAAACAACATTGTTCTCAGTGAAAGTGTGAAAACAAAAATTTTAATATGGCAGTAAAAATTATCATAGCATGAAATTTTATTACGACCAATTTTTTCTTCAATATACGCAGAACATTCAGCAGCGCAATTCGCTTTAGATAAAGACGTTAAAAAAATGTTCAGCAAATAATTTAAACATATGGAAAACATACAAATGACTAGAAATCCACAAAATTTGACTAGAAAATAGGTGGCAAGACCTTTTATCTTAATATAGGCCACGAGTTAATAGCTTATTACTCCAAAATTCATTAAACAATAACAATCGTGATACAAAATATTCTCCTATCATGAATAGCAAAGTTATATGTGCACCTCATAATAGCATTCATTCATAATAGAAACACAACATTGAAATTGAAGAAAATTCCAGAATTGCGGTAGCACGTTGATTCCAACGGTGGTTATAAAAATTAGCACGTTTAGAATTCATGCAATTAAATTGAATCAAAATATTGGTTATGAAAACTCTCAATAATATTTCTCATTACAACTAGAATTAGGTTTCATGGACCAAAGTTAAAGTTCACGAGCCAGACATTTGAGTTTACAGTCTAACGCATCTCGCTGACGACAACCATAGTCATTTAACAAGTTTCATATGTTTATGCTCCCAAATTAAGATCAAAGAAATTTTTGTAATTACGTACTCTATACATGCAATGCTCCTGTTATTCTTGTACTCAAAGGTAGACTCAAAATACGCCCAAGTCAGAAACAAATAAATGTCTCACAGAGCAATACTAACAAGTTAAATGTGATCACAGCGTAAATCTGAACGCGAGCAAAACACATATACAAAGTTAGAAGGTGGCACTTAGGTCGACCCAAACAACACCGAAATTCGAATATAAAACATATCAAGATTAAATTTTCAACAAAATAGAATTTTCCAGAGGCGGCGACCAAAAGAATAATTTTTAAAATACACAAAAACTTCACATTAAAAACCACTATACCGTCACTGGAAACAAGTTACCAAAAGCTAAAAAGCAATAAGAGGAGCTTACATGTACAACTGCCGTCGGTCCCAGTGGTAGAAAGAAAAGTGAATAGCAAAAAGACTATCACACGAACACACTACACAACCTGGCCACAATTGTGATGCATGTGCATGCATGATGAGAGGTAAGAGGGGGAACATAGAGGTTACAAAGAGTCACAAGAAAACAGAGAGGTCATGCTCCAAGCCAAAATAAAGCAGTTCAACCCGCTGTGCACCACCGACGCCCCACTGAAGGACGATATGTTGCACTGCAACCATAATAAATGCAACTCCTTTTTCTGCTATGTAAATTGAATTAAATTTTTTTTTTTCCATTTTTCACAGTTCCTGGAAAAAGGGTTGTTACTTCGAGAGGGTCATCATTCCAGGGGTCATATAATCGAGCGTTGACTGTACTCTATATACGAATTTGACCACTTGGAAGTTCTTCATAAATTAATGTTCCAATGGTTTTTGAGCATTGGCCCTCAGAAGATACGAGAAATGTCATAACTGTTAAGTTCTTCACAGGTTTGGATGTGCAGCAAGCAATGTGTCTGCCTGTCTGTACCGCACAGCATGGATTGGGGCCCTGGAGGTAACAGTAACATATCATAGGAGGATATGGAGGCTAGGGTAAGTGTTAAACCCAGAGTGCAGACTTCTGACTGAGCACTTGAAGGCATCTGCATGCACTGAAGAATGTTGTGAAAAGAAGCCCCACAAAGGGGAATTTACGGAATAAGAAAAGCCGGGTAAATAATAGTTCTCTCAGAAAAATTGCCAGGCAACAGCAACATTTGCCATGTTTCCTACATACAAAAATGTAGGACAGACCCTACCATGGTTCGAATCCAGGTCAACTTGTTGGCGGGCGAGTTTTCTGACCTTTCAACTGTCGTGGCACTTAGAGAATCAAATAATCACATGCTAACATTGAGGTGTGATGAATGGTCAAGGGCCAAGAAGGCATTGGCCAATATCACATTGAGATTCCATGGCAGAGTTTTTTAATCGCAGTATGTTTAAATAATTTAGCCAGCGTCTTAACTAACATTGAGCAAATTGTACTGAAGAAATTAAAATGGCGAGATTACTGTAACATGTTAGGTATGAAGAAACTGCACAAGTTTTTTAGCAGTAAAGTGAGATATAAAATACAATGTTCTAATTACATGGTAACTTTTTTTTATTTTCTAACAAGTAGCAAAATATTATGTGACATTTGTTTTCAGTTTTATTGATTTTACATAGTAGATCATGCAGCTTTATTTTGGTTTACTGCTTGCTTTTCAAGTGTTCAGGGCTAAGTAAAGCTTCTAACAACTCTGATATTGGGGGTATATTGTCTGTACTGAAAAGAAATGCAAAATAGAGCTATGTTTGTAATTAAATAAAGTTATATTTAGTAGCATGGTTTTCAGAGAAGACATATTTACAGAGAGTATTTGTAATGCCTTTGAACAGCTTTCACAGTCTTGATAGCGCAACATGATAAAAGAGGAAGGATAACAGCCACAGCCTACATTACAGGACCACCAGCATTCACAAGGACTGGTTTAGGAAAACCAAAATCATGGTGTGCAGGCCATAATTCTAAATTCACGCTAAAGAATACACTCACGTTTTTACATATTCACTAAACGTGTTAATGTATCCAGCTAGATAAATAAAGGAAAAGTAATTTTCTTCCGTAAGCACCTAAGGTCAGTGTAAGAGATAAGAGTATATACCGGTAGCTTCTTTGTCACAAAAGATTGCTCCTATTTGGGAGCTGGTAAGATTGATTATTTGGTAATTGTGATCATGCAAATGAAATGTCTTGATGCCGTTAGAAAGACAACATTTTGAATTCAATGAAAAAGGGCAATTGTTGCATAACTATTGATTGTACTGAAAGAAGAATTTAGGATGTAACAATTACAGTTGGATACCAAAAATAAAACGAGCGACTACACCGGCACAACTAATCACCGCCATGTTGGTTTTGAGACTGTCTTTGTTGGCTGGAACAGGGATGCTAACCGAAGTTGTAGCAGCGACAAAGCTGCCAACTCCCACAAACAATGTTGCCACTCCCAGCGTCCCAGGAGCGTGAAATTCAAAATATGTGTCCTTTATACATCTATATATAATTTACAAGTCTGAAACATCCCTGCCACCTTCAAATAACTATTTCATCTCTTCGCGTGGCAATGGGCAGTGTTTCACTGCAGGATGTTTCAACAATCCTGCGGCACAGTACACTGTGGCCACACGAGAGACCCCATCCTTGCCAGGGTGGAGTTCTACGATGCTGCCCAGTTGCCATTGCAACAGTGCAAGTCGGTCATCCTGTATAAAGACCAGTTGGTTGGAGCGAGGCTTCTTCTCGTTCTGTGCCATTTTCGGCGCTGCTGCATAGTGTGCAAGTAGTTCCTACTCCAATGCTGCCAAAATCTCTGATGAATTTGTTGCACATGTTGCCAACGCTGGAGTCTGTTCAAAGGCACATTTCACAGGTCTCGTTAGGAACAGCAACCAGGAATTCGAGATTTTAAAAATGCCCCAGTGTTAAGGCACTCAAGTCATTTGGATAACAGCTCAAAGGGTACAAGGGCCTAGAATTTAAAACTGCTTCTACCTGAACCAGGACTATATAAAAGCCCTCAAATGTTAAGATCTGATCCCCAATGACCTGGTGTAGATGGATCTTAACAGATTTCACGCCTTCCTCCCAAAGGCCACCAAAATGGGGTGAAGCAGGTGGGTTAAGGGCACTGTCTACCTTGGAGCTCTGGCGTAAGCAAGGATAAAGAGAGTAGCACTAGTTCAGTGCTTGACTCATAGTGATGATGCAGCATTTGATGTGCACTTCGTCACATTTATAGCTCCATCACTAGGTAATGTAGAAAATAGTTCCAGTGAGAAGCTTTCCTTACGAAGTTGTCATTAACATTTAATACTAGTATTGGTTTAATGCATGACATTCACATCAGGTAAGCGTGTTGAATTATCTTTTGTTGGGCTTAATACTTGTCAAAAGTAAATATATACAGCGTGGTTCAAAATTCCATGTCAATATTCTGGGGAAACAATCCTCATGTGTTGAAGAACAAAAAATGTTATGTGGACATAGGTATGAAAATAAGCAGTTTCTGTGCTACAGTTTGCAATATAGATCTGGTATGGGCCTGCCTACAGCTGCTGTGGCACTCCACAGCAACATGATTCTGCCCGCGCGCTATCATCCATACATTATGTATTGTGGACTGTAAAGCAAAAATGGTGCTTTTTCAAACCTCTACCTACCTCTACATGTGAGGATTGTTTCCCCAGAACATTGACATAGAATTTTGCAACAACCTGTATGTCACCAGGGTGGTGACACGGCAGGAAAACCGGTAATAGTCTGGGAATTTTAGTGGCCTGAAAACATGAGAGAATAGTTAGTGAATCTTCCCCGCCCCAGTCTCCTTTCTCGGAGGGGACCGCAGTGGCCGAATGGTCACACCATTCGCCTCCCACCAATGCGATCCGAGTGGTATTTTCCTGGCTTGCTGGCATGTTTACAAGAATTCAGCAGTATTTCTTTGTGGTCAGGAATGCTTTCGCTGGGTTTAGGCATGTTTCAGAATGTTCAGGTGGTTTTTTCAAACTTGCTGGCGTGTTTCCGAGCAGGCAGGGTCGGTCCCTGGATTTTTGCATGTGGGAATCGTGCCGGACGATGCCGTTAGTCGGCGAGTTTTCTTGGGATCTCTCATTTCCCCGCCCTTTCATTCCGGCGCTGCTCCACACTGACATCATGTCACCCCTCACCAGCGCTGAAGACCTCAATGTTAAGCACTGACCAAAATATCTCACTCACTCATGCCTTTTCTGGAAATAGAAAAATAATAGTCACAATCAGTCAAAATTAGGCCTGCATGACTGGAGTAGTGCAGACTGGCAAGCGTGAAGTCGCATCTGTTGCCTTTTACCAGACATCATGTGCCATCTTCTCGGGGAAGAAAGCCATAAATAGCCACATGTTGGGCCTGCTACGTCACTTATGCCACTTTTATTGATAATCTATTCACAGTTGTTTACTGCCAGATGCTTCCTGCAGATGCGGAAGGCTGATAGTGTGTCTTTTTTACGTGCACTTCGCTCCGTTGGTCCGCAGCTGCCGCTTCCTGCTAATGCGGAAGGCTGATAGCATGTCTGCTTTTTTTACGTGTACTCTATTAGTCCGGATAAGCCAGCTATGGGCTTGTAAAATGATACTGCAAAGTTTTGTAACATGAGAAAGCAAAGTGGCATGCTGCCATGCTGTTTTTTTCTTTCTTGTTTTCATCAACTTTAATTTATTATAACACACAATCACCTATTGGAAAGATGGGATGGTAGCAAGGGTAGGCAGGGTTCTATTTTTAGAGCAATGTGCTTGCTTATGAATAAGAGGGGTGAGGTGTCAAGGCGGAAGAACTTAACATGACTGGAGATGGAAGAGGATCCCTTGGGGGGAATGAGCTAAGTGGTTGTAGCTCATAGAGTTACAAAAAATAGCTCAAAGAACTGCTTTACAATGGCACAGCCACACACACACTTCACCGGATCTCTCTGTAAATACCTCTACAATACTCATAAAATTACATTTTCCAAGTAATTTTATTGTGTAATCTTGTATGGCACTGTGTTTTTTGATTGCTGGTAGTATGTAATCCATGGAACATTTTTTTTTATGGGATAAGAATTTTCCCTACATGTAATTTTGATGTGTGCTACATGAAATTGTACATTTAATTTGTCTAATGTAACAAGCTATACATTTGGTAATACTCTAAATTTTTGACTTCAATCTAATTTAATTACTTAAAGAGTTGCAGCTGTAAGTTGTAATTTTTAAAAATTATATTAGTTCAGAATGCAGTATGCAAAATATATTGTTAGTAGTGTGTAAACTACTGAATCAGTTTTTTTCCTGAGGTAAGAATAGATATTTTATTTGTGTAGCACACAAAGTTAACACATTTAATTTGTTGAATGTGAGAAACCATAATGTCTGTATTACTGTAAATTTATTACCATCAAAATGTACTTAAATAGTTGTAACTCTCAGTTCTAATTTTTATTTTAATATAGGCATACTTAATAAACTTGCAAGAAAGAGTACACACTAAAGGTTGTTAGTGTGTTTACTATGTAATCAGTGTTTTCTGAGGCATGACTTTTCACGCCAATATTACAAATCAAAGAAGTATTTTGGACAAACGGTTTGTCACGCAAAACCACATAATACATGCAGAAAAACAAAAGGATGCTTTTGCTTGTTTAATTTTTGGATTGGCTGCATGTATGGGGTTTCCTTTGACACACATTTCCTGCAATGCCATATATCTGTAATACTTATCTGATATTTAACTTGCCCCATTGCAAGAGTTGTTTAAAAACATCACAAATGTAATTTAATAAGCATATAAATTTGGGTTTAAAAAAGTTACTATGTCAGGGAAAATTTTCGGTTTGTATGGGAATAGTCAGGGAATTATATTCCCAACAGTTTGTAGCCAACCTCGTCACTAATGACTTTTCTGCTCATATCAGCAACACCTACATTGGTAAAGGTTCCTTTAGCATGTTTTTTAATGTCCTGAGAATAATAAACAAGTTATTATTTTCATTACAAAAAACCACTCAAAACATTATCACATAACTTTCTTCCAACATTTTTAGTCCTGTAACAATGAATGGTCTCCTCTTCTGAATGCAGAACGTGATTTCGTTCAAAAGTGTTTTTAAAACATGACTGTGTGTCACCAAATATAATTTGCTTGTAAATATCTAACCTTGAACAGTTAATTCCTTTCAGGTATGGGTCATTTCATGTCAAATCACCTAGGGCCATGTGCTCCAATGTCACAGATTTCGTTAAAATTTTTTGTATGCATACATAGCTATAACACGAGTATCTTTGAATTATTTCAGATTTTTCAGATAAAAAATGAAAGAAAGAGAAATGTTCAAAATTTTCGGTATTGAAGCATATAATTTTCTCAGATGGTTTCACCA